>JAMLFY010000008.1:38262983-38317837 GCA_030441495.1 Dalbergia oliveri
ATAGCACTTGGCCTACATGTTTGGCTTCAATGGGGAAAAATCCTTTGTATTGCTACAAAAATGAAACGCATTCATTGGTGTGCATCCTTTCATGTCAAGTGAAGTGGACTCAGTCTTCGATTGTACATAGTTGCTGCTTCATGTCAACCCTAAGTAGCCATTGCCAATGACCAAAGCCTTCTTAGGTCAAACATTAGCGAGAACTCATTCTGCAATATAAAGAAATTGGTGCTCTTTAATATTTTTCAATAAAATAACACAAGGCTTGACTCTAAACTATCCAATTTTAATGAAAACCAATCTAATGGTGCACATGTATGGACCATGCAAAAGTCCAAATCCTATGTAGGACCAAATTATCCTTTACCATCACCCATGAGTCTTTCTAATTCTTGGTAAAAAGTATCCACTATTTTCATTTCTTGCAACATTCCAAGAACCATAAACTTGGGAACTAAAATGTGGGTTTGTGTATGTGATACAAATCTAGAAGTAAAAAAAGAAAAATGTAAGGGAAAACTGCCAAATCTACTCTAAAATAGCTTTAAACTACTAAGAAAAACTTAGGTAAAGTGTTAGTGGATGATGAACCAAACAAAAGAAGAGACAAATATAAAAAAGAAAAAAGTAAGAAAAATCTAAATAAATTGAAAAAAGTGGTCAAAATGGTAAAATTTGGTAAAAATAGGTGGGACTCACATTTGTGATTCTTGTTTAGAACGATCATAAACCTTGTGATACCAAGTTTTGTGGCAAACTGAGATAGTTGAAAATAAGACAACAACTATTTTTAGCATAAAAAACACCGTAAATGACAAAAACAATGAAAAATATAATGAATGCAAGGACGCACAAGTATGTACAGGTATATACAAGTCTATTAGCACCAATATCCCTGGGAACGACGCAAAATGATAGCAATAAAGTATCATGACTCTAACTCTAACAAATTAACAAATTTATTTAAAATCAATTGCAACTAAATATAGTATAATGGTGCACAACTGGTCGTCTTCCAATGATATCGGTGACTAACGACTATGCAAAATGGAGGGGTTTTGTTGCATTCAAAGATTAAACCGATAGAATTTAACTTAGAATGAAAAGGACACTAGTCAGGTAATTCTCATGCCAATGATAGATTTATCATCAACACATGCAATTTGTCAAATACTTGGAAGATAGTTATGTATACCAACTATACAATCACATAATCAATGTTGTAATTCATCACTTATCAATTAACCAATTACCAAGCAATTAGCTAGGACACACGCCGAGACAATTGCAATCACAGTGCCTAAATACACATACCAACTTAAGCATCACTTACCATAGCTTAATCTTTCATTATGGACTGATTCTAATCCTTTTAATTGATCAAACACTCTCCAATCAAACAACTAGATTGCATTTAAACAACTCTCTCAATCATATATGTTCTCAAAATTGTGATTCACGTGCATAATTAAGACTTTCCTCACAACATGCATATTCAATCAAAATATAAGCATATCATAAGAAGTAAGGAAGCAAGAGAAAATAAACACCTTATTTGCCTCATTGGGTTTGGGACGAAGGATATATGCCTTAATTATTAAAACATGCCAAATTTGAAAATTCAACACATTGATTTTGACTTTCGGTCTCATTTTGACCAACTAACTTTCGATTTGGCTTTCATGCTCTAAGAAAGTTGTAGATAAATCCTCTTAGTTTATCTACAAGCCAAGGAACACAATTTTTAGAGGTCTGCAATGCTCATTATGTTCAAAATATAGAATAGTTCTAGAAGCACAATTACACATAAAATTCTCATTAATACTCAAATCGATGTTCAAACTCAAATATGATGCAAATCCATCCAGTTAAGTAAAAACGAGAGGTAGAATACTATGAATAGGGTACAAAATATGTATACAAATGTATCTTTATCAATAACAAAAACAGTTTAATTTATATGTACTATTAGTGTAAAATAGTTTTACATTGATACCCAATTACGTGCTTACACGAGTAAAAGTAATTGACTTTCTATAAAAGAAATACGTTAGGGTGTTTAGAAACCCTGGAATTCAATTCCATCAAGGAATTGAATTGAATTCCATTGTTTGAAACCAACTTAAATGCATGAATTGAAATCACATGGGAATTGAATTCCCACAAAACTCATGAATTGAAATCAAGTAAAAGGGTCTGATTTGATAATGGAATTGACCTTAAAAATTGAAATTATCAAATTAACCTCCCTCAAATAAAACCCACAACACCCTACCAGCACACTCGCAAGTTTTCTCATCGTTGGAGAGCTCCTCGCCTACCTCCTCTAAGCTTCCTCTCTCTTTTTAAAAGGATGGTTTTGGTGCCTCTGCCATTGTGTGGTGTGCGCGTGTTTGCTATGTTGTGCGCCATATCCTTGCGCCAAGGTTTTGTTTCCACTTCCAATCACCCCTACACGTTTCCATCTCCTTAATTTGCCTTTGGTCTTATTTTCCTTGCTCAGATAATTAAACTATATTTTTTTGCATAATTTATAGATCTCATCATCATCACGATATTTCCTTACTGAATCAAGTCCCAAATAATCACAACATTCTCATTTCCTTTTCAGGAAATGACAATTCTCTATTATTGCTTCCAATTTCCTCAACACACACAAACTCACTTGCAGAAAGAATTTTAATTAATTTTAGACTAAAAAAAGTTCTTGATAAATTTATTTTATCAAGTTATTTGGTTAGATTTTTATTATGTTATGTTATCTAATGAATAATGAAAGTTATTATTAAAATGTGATGTTTTATTAATGAAGGGTATAATAGTAAGATATACAATTCATTTCATTTCAGATCAATTCCAAATAAAGGAATTGAATTCAATTCATAATTTAAAAGATTTATTTCAAACGTAAGAATTTTAAAATCAAATGGAATTAAAATTCTAATGGAATTGAATTCAATTCCATCACCTAAGAACTTTCCAAACGTCCTGTTACTTATATGGGCATTTAATTGAATTTTAATATAAAATTATTTTATATTAATTTTACATAAAAATTAAACTCTAAAATTTATACTCACAAATAAAAATGTGATTCAGAGGCTATTAATCCACAAGTGTCCACAAAAAAATTTTAAAAAAAAAATCCACAAGTTGCCCTATAAATCTCAAGTGTAATTAAGAGGGAGAAAATGAGGTAGAGGCAACGGACAGAAAGAAGAACGGTGCATGAGTATGACAATGGCGACTGTGGCGGAATCATCGCAATCTGAGGCACCACCTTCTGCACACAGTAATCACCACACAAGTGCTGAACCTCGGGCCTTAGATGAGACGACGCCGTTTGTCAACTATGTTGTTCGGCAAGCCCAGCTCTATCACGCGGCTCTCAACGAAGCCTTTGAATCTGCAATCGACGCTTCAAAATCTCGTTTCTCTCAAATCCGCTCAACTTCTTCCGCTCATTTTCAACAAACCTTGGTAAATTCCCCTTTTTTTCCTTGTTCTTTTTTGTTTCCCGAATTATGTTTTCAATGAAAAATCACTGAGAAAGAGAGAACAAGAGAGCAATCATTTGGAAATTTTATCTGTCACGAGCCAATTCAGTTGCATCACGCATCTCTTCGGTCCGTTCAATTATCTCTTCAAGAAATGTTATAACAAATGTCAAATTTGGAAGTAGGTTGTCAATTTTGTTTTTCAAATTTTAATTCTGTTTTCTTGGGCATCTAGTCTGCGTGGTCAAGCGAACTAATATATCCTTTTAATTTCTGTTGTTTGTAGTCTGCTTTGGATGATCTCAAGTCTCAGTATAATGCTTATGAGAATCTTTTGTTTGGAAAGATCAAAGGTTTGGATTTTGCGGTTACATACTGAGATTAGGTACTTCTGTTTCCATTGTATTAAGTTCCTAAAGTTTAGGTTTTTGTTTGTTAATCTTCCATTGCAGAGGGTGTCCTTGTTGCAGCTTCACATCCAATGATTACATGTGGAGCCACTGGTGCCCTGGGCCTTGTGGTACTTAAAAGTAAGATTCTATACTCTATTTAATGAATGTGATTTGTTTGACTAAAAATTAGTATATTAGTATTAATGTTAGAGTGAGATCCGTTTACTCCTGGTGTACTTTGAAAGAGTTATTCCAATCCTCAATGTCTATTTTCCTAATGTTCAATGGTATTAAATCACTGATTTAATGCTCGCATGACCTCTTTCTCATTTTGTTTTGTTTTTTTCCCCTAAATCTGGTCATCTTCGTCAACAAACAAAAATATCTCCATCCGCTAATGAAACATCTTGAATGTTGGGTAATTAAGTATTGAAGAAAGCTTTTTAATGAAAAGCGGAACATATTCTTCTTAAATATCCATGTTATTCAATGACTTGTTTTTTTGTTTTAATTTTCTAGAGAGTCAAGAGATCCTAAATGACA
The DNA here is from genome assembly GCA_030441495.1 of Dalbergia oliveri. Lineage (NCBI taxonomy): Eukaryota > Viridiplantae > Streptophyta > Magnoliopsida > Fabales > Fabaceae > Dalbergia > Dalbergia oliveri. The sequence continues at coordinate 38,267,416 of JAMLFY010000008.1, forward strand.
TGCACATTTTATCCCATGTGCTGCTCAATGAAATTAGTAACCCATCACGTACTGTGCAATGAAATTAAAACAAAAAATTAGTCATACAATTGGTTTGGCCGTGAAGAAGTGGTAGCATGCAGGTGAGTAGTTGCTGGGAGATGTTCCAGGTAAGCGGGTGGAGATTCCATTCATCAATGAAGAGGGATGAGAGCTAAAAAAAAAAAAGAGAAGAGAACAGGTCACGTGAATAGGTGAGTGACTCAATACTATATGTTAGGAAAATTGATGGTAAGTTGGTGAGTATTGGGAGTAATTTTAAAGTTTATACATGGAGTAAATGGATTCCCAATTTAATATTAAATATTATATTCAATAATGAATATTAATATTTATTAATAAATTAGTGACTAGAAAAATAATCAGACACAATCGGATCCTCCAAAATCCTTATTTGATTTGAACTAATCTAGTTCAAAGAGAGAAGAAATGATACTTTCATACAATATCTCAATTGAATTCTATGTAATGATCAAGAATTTCAGTTATTCTGTATTTACGTAGTGGTCTTTCTCTAAGATTTCAAGTAGCTGTCTTGAATTCAAGTTGATTATGTTCTGCCTCTTTCTCAAAGAAAGACGATAAAATTCCCAATCGCAATCCTTGCAGATTGGATCGTCCATGAAATATATCAAAAGAAACTCCAGATATTTGGTATCTCTCTTTGAATGAGATATCAATTTCAGTGACGGTTTCATTAGATATCCTACAACTAGAATCGCTCTTTTTCCAATCCAGTTCCTCCACCACCATAAATCGCAGTTAGCTTCAAGCTTGATGCTTGTTTTAATGAACGCGATTTGTATTAATGTTCAAGTTCGCATTTCATATTTTATTCTTCAAGTGGCATGTAACAGATATTGTATTTGAATTGGTTACTAGTCTCATTCCCATTGAAATAGTCATAACTGATAATATAATTTATGCAGTTCATGGGTTTTAAGGTTTCTGCCAACCCATAAACTCTTGTTTCTTTGTTGAAGGAATCAAGTCGTTGATCTTATATGTATATCATTCTTCACCGCTACTTATGTTATGGAGGCAATGTTATTGACCTTATTCTATACTAGCAGCTTGACTGACACTTTTCATTAAAGTGCCAGTCAAGCCACATTTTTATTTTTTTAAATATTAATAAAATTAAATATTTCTATAATAATAAATTGTTAAATTTTATTAAATATTATTTTGTTTGTAAATAGTTTAAGGTGAGGTAGTTTTTTTTTTTTTCAAAAAAAGAAGTGGGTGGGAAATGAGCAAATGTGAGGAAGATTTGAATTCATGGACTTCAAAATAAAATTAAATAGAGTTAAGAGACACCAAAAAGTAGTTACAAAAGTGAATCCTCTTTATTAATAGTATAGATGTTCAACATGTTATTCAATCAGCACTTGTTAATTTTTCTTCAAATTTGCCTGCCTTGTAGGCCTCGTGGATGTTGTATTACAACACCTTGCGCCTTTTGTTAGTGAAGAGGTGAGTAATGTTCACTATGTCAATATTGTTTAAAAATTTCCCATATCCTTCTCCTTACTTTACTTACCTCATATCACAACATCAACACTTATATTTGTTTTTCTGCTTCTCATCAATGCATCTCCAAATCTCTTCCATTTTCCCTCATTGCCCTTGCCATGTTATTTGCCTGCACTTGAACTGACCGTGGATGCTTGGCAAAACATTAGTTAAAGTAGTTTGGTAGTTTGAAAAAACTAATTATGAATGCGGGCTGACATGGGATAATGAATTAACCGTCCCACTATAGTAGTGCACCTAGCCAAAATTCATTGATGCCAACACTCACTGCCCTGTCCCAATGCGATGACCATTCCAACCATTCAAATCAAAATCACTCTAATAGAATAAGGGTGAAAGTGAAAAACAAATTAGAGACCAAAATTAGTTACTTCTGGTGTTATTCCCTTTATATTAGTGTAGATTAATCTCGATTGTGGTGAATATGGATCAAATGTCTAGTCACTTGTAAAATAGATGGATATAATTGAACTCAATCTTCGCTTTGTAATGTGTTGTAAAAAATGCTTGCATTGCATCAATGATAAATCTAATGAGTATATATGCTTAATATGGATGTACTTTGTTTGATGCTGCTTTGTCTTTGCAATCCCTTATATTTATTGCAGTTGTTTTTGTTAATGGTTGCTTTAGTTAGTCAGCTGACATGCCATTCCCCATGGTACCATTGTGGTTTTGGGGCAGCTGGCATTGTCTGCAAATGCCATTGAGGTTGTCACGATCCAACCCAGACCGTGGCCAGCACTTAGGTTGTTCCTGCTCCCTAGCAAGTAAGCCCATCCAAAGTCAAATGGAGAAATGGGCTGAGTCTCCTCTGTGTATTGGATTTTTCCCAAATTACAAGACCTGTAAAAAACATTCATAACTCATATAAATCATCAACCTCAGCATTCCAGGGTATTATATAGGTGTATATATATGTATCAAAATATAAGTTCTGAAGTCCAACTACACAGTGTTGTCAAATGGCAGCCATGGCGTGGCAGATTTTGGCCCCCCTGCCATGAGAAGATTTGTACATTATGGCAGCCATGGCGGCGCCATGGTGGTCTTATGGCGGGCATAAGTGGCAGATTTTTGGTCTACCACCATGAGCCGCCTTCCGCCATTGACAACTTTGCAACTACATCATTTCTAATCCAAAGTGGTTTGGATCTCAAACATATGCATAAAACCTAATAGAAATAGTTTTAACCAACATCAAAATCCGAAATACAAATAAAGCGCCAAATACATTTTAACAACAAAACCATAAAAAGAAAAACCAATGGATCTTGTCTGTGAATCATGGAGCTCTAAAAGCACAAAACATATGCAAAGGATAAGGAAATATTTCCCAATCATTATGCCCAAGCAACATTTGGGCTCACCCCAAGAAGGAAGGATCTGAATCTATTGAGCTGATTGGGTGGTGCTACGAGCTGCACCTGCATCTGAAAAGGGAGGGAAACCATGAGGGGTGAGTTAGACAACTAATGAGAGACAAATGGGTCTATAGCATGCATGGGACAATTCAAAATAAGTGAATAAACTTGTGAAACATAAAACAATGCTTTAAACACATATAAGCTAGGATATGTGTGTATAATAAAAATTTCATTCAAAATTTATGTATAGCAATAGACACAAATTAACTATAGACACATTGCCCACTCATACAGATCCAAGAAATGAAATCCCAAGCCTAAGCCGCTATGGAGTCAACAGGATGCTCTTGGAGAATCTAACACAATTTTACAAAGATCATCAGTAAATCATCAATTAAGGCTAGGAATCAAGTATTAACCCAAATTGACTTCCAATCTCAAAAGCCCCAAATCAAATCCTAAATTTCAAAATCTAAGAGCTCAAATCCAAAATCAAGGATATAGTTAACCAAAACATGGGCATAGGAGGATGAACAAGCCTGTGGATTACCTTAGAAAGCTCAAAGAAGGAAGAACAAAGTGGGCAATGTTGGTTTCTCTTGATTTCAAACCGCAACTCCCAAATCACCCAAAATGCAGTTCATAAGACTACCCAACTCAGGCACGGTGGTGGCTGCCGGCAATGTCACAGTGGCAGTAGGTGGCGGTGGCTGGATGGAAGAGGTGTAGTTTGCTGGGTATCACCGAAACTACAAAACCTCCCACTTAGTGCACCAAAACATGGACTTGCAGGTGATAGGTCCTCAAATGCAACGGCGCTAGCTTCATAGCAGTGGCGGAGGGTGGCTGGACATGGAAGGGTTGACGGAGGAGGAGCTGGATGTGGAAACTAAAGAAGAAAGGAAGAAGGTTGATTCGGGGTTCTGGAAGGGAAAAAGAAAAGGGTGCCGCGAGTGATGTTTTGTTCCTGATAGGGTGTTGTCTCATTGCTCACTCGTTTACATTTCTTAATTTGAACTAAATGTCTTGATTTATTTTACTCTCCTCTAACTTTAAAACATAATCGTAAATAAGGAAAAAAAAACCCATTTGGATTCAAATAAAATATATATAAAAAATTCCTTACAATTCAAAATCGGATTTTTGGGTTTTAGTTCAAATTAGGGAATATTTTAGATTTTATAATAAGGCTTAATGGTTCCCCAAAATTTATTAAAAATCGTCCTTTTAACTTATTTTCTTTTAGGGAAGAATTATCATGACTTTTGATATCAAGAAAATGCTTCTATTATCTAGCTCTCAAAGGAAGTGTAGGATACAGATTTAGAGAAATTTCTTGACGCGAAATGATAGATAAGCGCAACTGACTTCCAATTGGCTCAAAAGGGGTTTTTCTCAAGTATAGCATGACTAAAATGGTTTACAGGGTGGATTTCAAAGGTTGAAACTCAATTTTTAAATGTCACGGATCTAGCAATATATTTAAAATTGGGGTATTACAGAGGTAAACTGGTGCCTAGTGGCTGATGAATTAAAAGACAGATCATTGTATGTTGTTCTTACTCTGTAAACAAATCGTTAAAGTATGAATTATGTGTTATTTATGGTTAGTCAAGGCTCCAAGAAAACTTGATGTCTCTAGAGAAGTGCAAAATCAATGCTTATAAAATTGATCTTTGAATGCTTTTTATCAAGTATTTAACTGCTATTGCAGTTTACTTCAACTCTTTCTTTTTACATCTTTAATCTTTTGGATATAATGTGTTGTTGGATAGGATTAATGACGGACATGACTTTGGTGAAACTGCTTATGATGTTGTTGTAGGTTCTGGCTTACATTCATTCCTTATTATTCTTTTTACATACTGATATCTCTTTTTGAATGTTCTTTAGTGTTTAGATTTTGTTTTGAAGTGTTCCTATTTTGATTGATAATATCAGCTAATGTTTTGATTACTGTTTGAACTTTGAAGTGCATGAAATGGTGCATAATAATTTCCTGAATTATTGCTTTGGATTTGTTTCTGTATCCAGTCATTGATTTCCAGAGCCAGTGCTGAAGTAAAAGAGTTGCGCAATCAATTGATCTTTTAAAGGCTGAAGGTGAAAAGTTGGAGGTAAAAATGTTTCATATCAGTTCTTATTGAAGTAATTATATATTGTCATATGTAATTTTTAGTAATTCCATGCATTAAGAGTTTCTATGGTATGTATGGTAAAAGTATAGTAGTTAATCCAATAGCGCACAAGCGGCCAGTTCCAAAACCGCTATTGCGGGATAGCGCATAGCGGGATAGCCGCTATTTTAAAAATTACAGAAAAACATTATGTAATTTATTACATACATATATATACTGAAAAATAAGAATATTACCAAAAAATTTTACCTATATTTATTATTAATAATCAAAAGTTATTGTCAAATATATTTAACACATAATTATCATTGATTTACTGCATAAATAACAAGTGAATAAATAAAAGCGTAGTGCATAACCAAAAATAAAAAACAATCAAAGCGTAGCAGTATATTTTTTTTTTTGGGATGATAAGTTTAGTAGTATATTAGAGGAATTAAATAAAACAACATCATACTCAGGAACTTAAGCCTCGAAGACTTAAAGGCCCAACAATTCTTTTTATAAAAGAAGAGAAAAAATTATCAGCCCAAATGGAAGTAAGCCCAATAAAGGTCTCAGCACATTAAAAAACCTAAATTAGGTAGACAAAAAAAAACCCTAAACAAGAGAGGTTTGTTGCGCCGTTAGGAAAGACTAGAAGAAGGGAAATGGTTCATCGGGATGGGAAGCTGGAGAAGAAGGGATTTCTCTAAAAAACTCTCCATTTCAACGCGTCTCTTGCAATCGCATCTGCTATTCCGCGATTTGGCCTGCGATTCGCCGTGACTAGCGCCCGTGAAGGCCGCGATCTCCATACGCAACACGACGGCTTCCTTGTAGCGGCAGAGGGCTGCGACGTGACGCCACGACGCGATAGCGCCGCATTTGCGCGCTATTGATAACAGAGGGTAAAAGAACCATTTAATAAAATCTTTTGTGCTTGATATATTTGGAGAAGAAAGAACAGCAAAAGATATCTAAAAGACCAAAACATATTCAGGTGAGGGCTAGCGTTAAATAAAAACATCGTTTACAAAGTGGTGGGAATGGAATCATCCTGATACAGCTTTGAAAGTTTGAAAACCCCTTTAAATAGGTATAGTAAAAAATCATTGAAAACCCCTTTAAATAGGTATAGTAAAAAATCATTGTTGTTAACAAATCCTATCCCTGCATGTAGGTCTAATCTTGGCCAACTAAACTACCTTGAGCAGAACGTGAGAGTCAGAAAGTGAATAATAACCCCATTTTTCAATTGATAAACACATTGTTTTACCTCATCACAAAGATTCTTGGCAGTCTTAATCCTATTTCATCTTTCTTCCTCAATAATCAGCACCATTGTAATGGGGGCCTCATTTTACCATAATTATTGTGACGTTAAAAATGATGTGCTAATTTTGATTCCTATAAAAATTAAGTGGCTTCTGTACCCATTTGTTAGAGATTTGTGAAGACCATTTTTTAAGGATTTGAATTGGTGTGCTATTATACAATAGAAGGCTTCTTTCTTAGAGACCCTTTGCAGAAGAGATCAAGAGGGCTAGTTGGAGTTTTGAGAACGATAAGGCTCCTAAACCTGATGGTTTTACATCTTGTTTGATTAATGGAAGCTGAATGAGATGGCTTCAGTTCACAGTCACATGTCAGTTAGCTATAATTCTGTTTCTATTATGTTAGTAGTTTGACTAAATACCCAATTTTGTCCCTTAAAAATATATTGGGTGACAAATTAATCCCTTAGGATTTAAAGGGTCCCTAATGGTCCCTCACCATCAGAAAAAGGGACGAATTGGTCCCTTATGCAGATCTGTATCGGGTCTTTTTAATTGTATTGACCTGTACAAAGAGGTCAATTTGTCCCTTTATTTTAATAACGAGGACCTATGAAGATTTACAATATTTTCAAATGTTCATAGATCATAGATGTCAAACTACCAATTTCCATCACATTCTAAACCTCTCCCAAAAAACATGGAGCACTTTTAGTATTTGTATTTCCTGTTTCTACCCCCTTTCCAAAAAATATGGGGCATCAATTCTGTTGACATCTCCAAAAAATTCTTAAATGATGATCATGTTAGAACTAAATTCTAAGTCATGTACAAGTACATGTACCTAAAAAAACTAGCTAGAGTGATCATCTCAAGATTAACTTCATTTTCTTCATTGACAAAGAGTACGCTTTCCAACTCCGATTCATGGAGAGAAAGATTAGCAACTTCTAAGATTCTAGGAGCGACATGTGTCGCGCACAAAGAAGCAAAGTGTGGAGCAGCTGCAAGCACAAATGAGCGACGTGCACGGAGCGTGCGTCATGCACAATGGGGAGTGTTTGAGGTATGTTAGAATAGGATTAGAACTACTTGGAAGAAGAAAATAGAGAATATAGTGAGGTAGCACTTCACAACCGTTCGTGACCATTCGTGTATGGATCCTGATAGAGGGCAGTCGTTCATTGAGCGCGCCTACAATCCAAGCACGAGTATCGAGTTCTGTAAAGCATGCTCCTAGGTATATAATTTGATCCCTGCCTTCAAACTCGATCGATTCACATTGATCCAGTTTTGGGGAGAGGTTGGGCCCAGAGTTTTCATTGTCAGAGGAAGTTTGAGAGACAAAGGAGGGACTATAGGGAGTTTGGGCCAGAGTGGTGTTCCGTCTAGCATTGGGTGCATAGGAGCACCCAAGATTGACTCATGGGCTGTTAACGGGACATCTAATGTTAGTGGGGCATCCAACAATTTGGGATCCAAGGGGTTTAAACAACTAACTAGAGGAGAGTACAGAGAAAGAAGAACTAAAAGCCTTTGTTTCAATTGCGATGAGCGATGCACACCACAACACATTTGCGAGCATCGACAGAACAAACAGTTCAAATTCATGGTGATTGAAGAGGACGTCTAGACTAGATCAAAGGTTGAATGGAAAGATGCTCAAGAGGAGTTAGAGGGATCTCTTAATATGTTGTACTTGGATCTCAAGAGTATCACGGGCACAATTCTTCATGATCCATGAGGCTATGGGGCAAGGTTGCTGGCCAGAAAGTGGGAGTGTTGATAGATTTTGGAGCCTCAAATAACTTAATTTGTTAGCAGCTGGTAGATGATCTGGGGCTTGAGTCCGAGGCTCCTGACAAAATCGTGGTCAAGGTAGCATCTGGCAACAATTTAAGGGAATCCAGCATTGTTACGAGGTACAAGTGCATTTCCCTACAATTATTATGACCGAGAATTTCTTCGTATTTCGTGTGGATGGTGCTGAAATTGTATTGGGATTGGAGTGGTTGGATACTATTGGGATAGCTGTGACTCATTTCAAAGAGTCCCTCCTCATAATCTTCAAGGGAGGAAGTCATTAAGATCCAAGGGGACCTGGAGTTGTGTTATGGTGGTGCCTCCCTACGCTCAACTCTAAACACTTTGCAAGCAGGTGCTGAGGGGTATTTGGTTCAGCTGTGGTCTCAAGAACAAGCGGTTGAAGGAGAGCTGCCTGCTGACATTCTTAGGGTGCTGGGGGAACATGAGACGGTCTTCCAACCACTACAAGGACTACCTCCGAGCAGGAGCCATGATCATGCGATCACACTCAAAGCAGGGCTGATATTCCAAACCTTAGACCATACCGATACCCTCGTTATCAGAAAGCAGAGATTGAAAAACTGGTGCAAGAAATGTTAAACTCTGGTATAATTCTTCCTAGTGTGAGCCCCTATGCTAGTTCCATCATTTTGGTGAAGAAGAAGGATGGAAGTTAGTGTTTTTGCATCAATTATTGGGCATTAAACAAAATCACAGTGCAGGTAAGTTCCCTATTCCAATGATTGATGAGCTGTTGGACGAATTAGCCGAGGCTAGGTCTTCTGAAGTTGGACCTCAAATCGGGGTATCATCAAATACGAATGGCATAGGAAGACATTAAGAAGACTGCATTTCATACTCATGAAGGGCACTATGAGTTCCTTGTGATGCCTTTTGGTCTCATCAACACACCTTCCACTTTTCAAGCCCTAATGAATGAGGTATTACGACCTTTTCTTCGGAAATTTGTATTGGTCTTCTTTGATCATATTCTTGTTTATAGCATAGGGATAGAGGAACATGCTACCCATTTAGATGCTGTGTTTACACTTCTGAGAACTAACAGCCTGGTGATAAATAGAAAAAAAAATGTAGCTTTGCTATTTCTTAGGTGGAGTATTTGGGACACAGTTTCTGCAGTAGGGGTTGCTGCTGACCCCATGAAAACAGAGGCCATGCGACAGTGGCCTATTCCCAAAGACCTGAAAGCTCTGCGCAGATTCCTTGGGTTGACGGGTTACTATTGGAGATTTGTTCGCAATTATGGTTTGATAGCAAAGCCCCTCACTCATTTGACAAAAAAAGATGCATTTGTATGGAATGATAATGCCCAGCAAGCTTTTGAGACATTGAAATCTGTTGTGGCTGATCTCCCCATTCTTGCTGTCCCTGATTTTTCTAAGCCCTTTATCCCCAAAACGGATACATCAAGCCAAGGTCTACGGCTGTGCTCACGCAAGAAGGCAGACCAAAGCGTTTCTCAGCCAAGCTTTGTCACCTTAGGCCCAAAAAAATCGGTATGAGCGTGAACTCATGGCAGTGGTATTTGCAGTTCAGAAGTGGGAACATTACTTGTTAGGGCGACATTCAATGGATCAGCGAAGCCTCAAGTTCCTATAGGATCAGCGGCTAGGTGGGGAAGAACAATTTAAATGGACTTCTAAGTTGTTGGGCATAAATTTTGAGATCCGTTTGCTACCTGGAAGTGAAAACAAGGCAGTGGACTCTCTTTCACGGAAGGTGCAGTTTCAGGCTATCTCAGTGGTCCATTTTGATTTGTAGGACATAGTGGCAGCAGAGGTTGAACAAGACCCTCATCTATAGAGTATTATTTGAGCCTTACAGCAAGGGTCTGATTCACCCCTGGGCTACTCTTTGCATCAAGGCAGACTTTTTCACCAAGGGAGATTGGTCTTACCTCGTGGTTCCACACAGATACCATTGCTGCTTGTGGAATTTAACGATTCTGCAGCAGGGGGACACTCAGGGTTCCTCAGAACATACAAGAGAATAGCTAGGGAAGTATTTTGGCAAGGGATGAGGAAGGATATTACGGAGTATGTTGCCTTTTGTCAAATTTGTTAGCAGAATAAGTATGAAACGCTGTCGCCTGTGGGCTTGTTGCAGCCCCTATCCATTCCTTCTCATGTGTGGCCTGAGATTTCAATGGATGTCGTTTCCGGTTTACCTAAAGCTAAGGGCAAGGACACCATTATGGTAGTGATTGATCTTATTACCAAGTGCAGTCACTTCATTGGTCTCAGTCACCCTTTTACGGCTAAAGAAGTTGCTCAGCTTTTTATCCAAGAGATAGTCCGTCTACATGGTTTTCCCGAGGTGATAATTTTGATCGTGGCCAAGTATTTTTAAGCAAGTTCTGGTCTGCTTTACTGTCCAAAACTGGTACAAAGTTGAAGTATGGCACGGCTTACCATCCACAAATGGATGGTCAAAATGAGGTGGTTAACCATTGCTTGGAGACTTACCTCCGCTGTTTTGTGAGTACACAGCCCAAGAAGTGGCCCGAATGGCTTGGATGGGCGGAATATTGGTTTAACAGCACTTAGAATGCCACCACCCAATCTCCCCTTTTCAGGCATTATATGGCAAACCACCACCTATCCTATTCGAGGGAGAAACTTACCCTTCTATAGTCCCTGAGGTGCAGCAATTAGTGGCCACCTGAGATCAGATTTTGGCTGAGCTCAAGCACAATTTATGCCCAGCTCAGCAGAGGATGGACAAGCCTAGAAGGGAGGTGACTTATGAGGTTGGCGACTGGGTTTTCATCAAGTTGCAGCCTTATAGGCAATGAAGTTTGGCATCATGGGCCAATGAAAAATTGAGTCCTTCCTACTATGGTCCTTTCTAGTTGATTTAGACAGTGGGACCAGTTGCTTTCAAGCTGGTCCTTCCCCCCGAAGGCCAATTACACCCTATATTCCATGTTAGCAAACTGAAAAAGAGTGTGTGCCTAACATCCAAGTCACAAGACATTCCTCTTGGGTTAACTGCCGAGGGTGAGCTGCTGGCTATCCCTGAAGCATTGCTGATTCCCGCACTGCTGCCACTGGTGCTGTTGAAGTTTTGGTTCACTGGGCAAACCTGCCAGACTGTGAAAACTCCTGGGAGCTTCTCGTTGATCTGCAAGACACCTTCCCTCAGCTGCACCTTGAGGAGAAGGTGCCACTTAAGAAAGAAAAGGTAATGTTAGGGACCCTTTCTTTGGGAAGGTTTATGAGAGAAAGGGCACAAATGTAAATTCTGTTGTTTGAAGACAGTTTGTGAATAATAATGAGAATGACAGCTGTGATTAGGCAAGACAGTTGTCAAATTAGTTAGGAGGTTAGGAGAAGGAGTGAGAGTATAAAAGGGAAAACAGACTCACATTGATCATTTTTGTATTGAGGCTAGGCTTAGAGTTGAGGGGCTCTCAATCCGCCTCATTGTAGCCATACAAATTCTTTCCGCAAATTCTAGGGTTCTTAGGCACATTGTTCGGGAAGTCCACAGTGAAATAGAGTTATTCATACATTTTCTTCCTTTTCCCTTCCTCTGATCCAGTCTTTGCAGAATATGTTCCAAGCAAGCAGTAAATTAATGACTGCTGTTCAACTGTTCATAGTATTTTGTTGTGATTGATATTTTCAGAAGAGAGCACTACATGCAGAGGAAGAATTCTTACGTGGAAGGACAAAACTCAGGTTTGTGATTTACAGATGTATAGTTGTAACATTGATTTTTGTATTTCTGCTGACGTCTCTTGTTTAACAATTTATAATTTTATTATAGACAAGCAGGAAAGCAGATCCGAAATGTGATTCACTCGACATATAAAATTGAAAGGCGAGTAGGAGGTAAGCAGAATATTGTATTTTCTTTGATAAAGAAGTACCTTGACACAAAGAAATGAGCTGGTGATGGGGCCTTGTGTGTTTCTGATGATTTGCCTTGGTTTTGGTGCATCAGGTTTGAAAGATATACTTGGAGAACTTCCTAGAAGAGAAGCTTCTCACTTCCGGTCACAGGTAATTATTCTGTCGGCAGGATCCATCTACTCCATGGGTCTATAGATCTCTATTTTTCTTTTGACATTCATGATGTGGAATGCTTGGTAACTACAAAAATAATAATTTAATACATCTGTACCAGATAAATAGAGCTGTAAATCACAGTATTCAAGCCTGGTGGATGTATTAGAGTTCCACTTATGTTATGTGATTGAAAGGTTCATCTCAAGCTAAAAGAAAAAGTTTACTACACAGCCATACTTATTGTACTGATGTTAGGAAAATAAAGTGCCAACAAGAGTAGAAAATGGTGCTGCAAAGATGAAATTGTTGCAATGGGTCAGTGGTTATGCAGGAAAAGATAAGATTAAGAATGAATGTATTAAAAAGAAAGTAGGAGTGGCACCTACTGAGGAAAAAGATGGGAGGATCATAAATATGATAGAAGACCAACAGAAGCGCCTTAATGAGGAGAGTTGATCAAATAGAGGTTGGCACATTAATTGGAGGTATGGGAAGACCATATGTTTGAAATATGTAAAGGGAAGGAAAGAGAAAGGGAAAAGAAAGAAGCTAGATATAATATTTATTTTCTAGTATATCCCTTATGTTTTTACATTTTAGTTTGACTATAGAATTAATTATATATATATGAGAGCGAAATGGTCACTGCATTTGAAAATGTTCTCTTGCTTGCACTATTATGTCGACCATCTTCTAAAAGGTGTATTGGATTCCAACCACCAGAGCATCTCCATCTTCATGCACCGCTTTTCTAGAGTGCCCATCAGGCATCCTACCAGCGATCAAAGGCGTCCTACCATCGATTGGAAGTTCGTCACATCAATCATCTGCATGCACCATCACATACTGTCTTCCATTTTTGCTTTTTTAACCCACATATTACATGCTGGAGTGTGCACGTTTTCTCTTTGCCCCCTATCGTGTTAGGCGTATCTCCAATGGTTTTCTGATCAAACCTTCTTATTAATTTCGGCAATTTTGGCTTTTCCTTTTTTTTTGGTAAATCAATGACATTCCCTTCCATCTTGGTTTGTTTATGTGGTTTTGGAAAGAGCTTTCTTCAATTTTCAAGAATATGATTGTCTGTCCTTAGTTTTTGATTTTCTTTTTTTCCCGATAATGGGTGCTGTTAGGCTGATTGCTATTTAGGCCAAGTGCTTTGATCTAGTGCTGGATGATGAGGGGTTACGGGAAACTCCTTTCACCTTCAAGTTATAGAGGGACCACAAGTTCTTCACATCCTTGCTGTTGGGCAGAGATGTATTTGTTTTGGCTCTTGTCCATGTTTAGTGACAGCCTTATTTGCTGCCCCCTTGCTCAAAAGGTGCTATGAACGGTGCTAAGGTTTCTCAGTCTTTTGATTCAATCCCTACAAGCAAAGGAATTGATTTTCATATGCAAACAAAAGCATTTGTAGATGAAGGATTTGGTCTGGTGCTTTGTATGCGAGTCATGATTAGCTGGTGAGTTGGGAGGTGTGTTGTCACCATAAGAAAGAACAGGGTTGGGTCTCGAAAATCTGGTATCTAAAACATTGCCTCGTTAGCTAAATGGTTGTGACGTTTTCCTCATAAACCATTTTCCTTATGGAATTGGGTTATTTGTAGTATGGCCTTAACAGAAATAGGTAGGATGCTAGTATAGATTCACAAGCTTCTCATTCTAGTCCTTGACAAATCATCCCCCAAGGTTAGGATATCAATAATGTATTTAGAGAAATAGAATATTCTTATATGTCTGTACATATTCTTGTATTTATTACTCACTATCTATATATACCATATTCTATTGTGTAGTTGAAATACACGGCTTCTAATGTCTCTTCTCTCTCACTCTCTCACTCTCAACATGGTATTAGAGATATCCTATGGCTATTATTGGGTCACCCATAGATGTCAGAGTTATGCAAAACTTCATGCTTCGGATGTCAATCCTGGATGTGAGGGGGTGTGTTAGAGTCTCATTTTGCTTAAGGATATGTCCAAGATAGTCTTTATAAGAGCTTAGCCCACAATCCCTTCATGATCTAGCTTTTTGGGTGGAGTTAGGCGTACATCGTAAGGCTTATCTTAAGATGAAGATGAGTACCTTCTCATCTTAAAGTGGGTGTTTTAAGTCTAATGGTGGCATGATTCAAGATTTCTTAATATAGAAGTGTTAAGCATTCTTCATTGCCTCATCTTTGTAGGGCTTGCATAGGGCTTGTGTTTACAGGGCTTGGCTGTGGAACGCAATTGGCCTACCTTCTTGAGTGAGCATTGCTCCTGACCCCTAGCTCAAGGCATTAGTTTCTACGACAAAAGGCTTAAAAAAATATAGTACAGCCAAAACATGGAGACTTGCCACCATTGCTTCAAGTGTGTCAAAGGCTTTTTGGTCACCCTCATGCCACACGGATGCATCCTTCTTTGTTTAATCTGTGAGGCCAGTGTTGTTAAATTGCGGGCGTGGCGGCCGTGGTGGCTGCATGGCGCCATGGCGGAAATGGTGGAAAAGCAGCCATTTTTTGAGGAAAAAAAAATAATGGGGTTATTTTAGGGATTTTTTAAAGGGAACCCTAACCCCATTGAGCCCCATTTGCACAGCCCCCTTCTTTGTTTCACACATCAGCCTCCCTTCCAGGGGCGATTCTCAAAGTGACCTCTGGCGAAGCGAACTGACCGGCAGTGGTGGCCTCCATCTTGCAACAACCAGGTTGGGGCCACTTCCTTTCTTTCCTTCTTTATTTCGGTGGTCTTCTTTCTGCCTTCTGCTGCTTCTTTTCTTTCCTTCCTCAGTTCTGTCTTCTTCTTTTCTGCCTTGTGCTTCTTTTTTCTTCTTCTTTCTCGTGGTGGGCATGAGCTTAAGAAATGAGCTAGGAGGCCCAACAAAACGTCAATGATTGGTACAAGTAAAACTTCTTTGTTTAATCTCCGCAATATGTTTATATATTATTCGTCTCCTCACATTATTCTCGTCTAGGATCTTTTGGTTTATTTTTTATTTTTCAATATTTTATAAAGTCTATAATAATTAAAAAAAAAGATTTTTCTGTTTTTATTATTTATTTTAGAAAACTCTTACAACCAAAATAAATTGAGAACATAAAAAGAACATAGAAAATAAAAACAGAAACTAAATAAATATTTAGATTTTTTTAATATCATTTGTTAAAGTTTAATATAAGGCTAAGTTCAAGTAGAGATATTTCCATTCTATTGGTTCCCTCATGAAAGAGTATATTGCAATATTATTCAATGTGGTGACAAAATGAGAAAGATGAATGTAAGGATAATTTTTCCACAAAATGAAACCATTGGATACTTTTTGGAAAAGAAAATAATTGGCAAAGGGGGAAAAAGAGAGAAAGAAAAAATCAATACTTGAGTAATGAATTTAGAAAATGTTTTATTTTCTAAATGAATTTAGTCTTTGTCTTAATTTGCGTTAGAGTGTTGAGTTGAGTTGGCTTGTATTTTGTTTTGAACTTGAGATTTGGATTCTACTTTTTGTTTCTAGCCTTAGTGCCCTACTATTATGACTTGTTATGACATGACATTGTGCGTTTGAGGCTTTAATTTGCATTTGGTCATGATTGTTTTGCATCTTTTTCTTGATATTGTGATGCATTTGGTGAATTTATTTCTCATATATGTTGTTAGTTTTATTATTTGTCATATTTGGAATATATTTTTGTGTTTTTTTGTATATATATAAAAATATTTTTCAGTCTGCATGGCGTCCGCCATATCTAACGCCATTCGCCATATTTCCATGGCAGATTTTTGGCTCACCGCCATAAGCCGCCATCCGTCATTGACAACTATGTCTCTGAGAGGCTTAGCTATCACACCATAATTTCGAACAAATTTTCGATATAAACCGGTCAGCCCAGGAACCCTCGCAATGCTATTAAATCCCTGGGAATAGGTCACTGCCTCATGACCTTAGTCTCCTTTGGATCTGTCAAGACCCACCTGCAGAGACAAATCTTCCAATTGTTCCACTTGAGACACAACAAACCTCCACTTCTTTCTATTCAACACAAGATTGCGAATTCTGAACAATTTAAACATAGCATCTAACTTACTAGCATGCTCCTCTATCCCTTACTATAGACAAGAATATCATTAGGGAAGACTAACACAAACCTTTAAAGAAAGGGCCGTAGTACCTCATTCATGAGAGCTTTGGAAAGTGGAGGGTGCATTTGTGAACCGAAAGACATCACAAGAAACTCTAGTGCCCTCAAGAATGTGAAAAGTGATCTTCCTAATGTCATCTTCCACCATGCTTATTTGATGGTACCTCGACTTGAGATCAAGCTTGGAAAATATTGTTGACGAAGTCAATTCATCCAGTAATTCATCAATCCCTGGGATTGGGACTTGTCTAGAATTGTGATCTTGTTTAAAGCTCGATAATCCATGCGAAAATGTCAACTGCCGTCCTTCTTCCTAACCAAGATTATGGGGCTTGCAAAAGGGCTCACACTAAGGCGTGTAGTACCCGAGTTTAGCATCTCTTGAACCGGTTTTTCAATATTTTCCTTCTAATAATGGGGTCCTGGGTACCACCTATATGGCCTCATGTTTAGGATTTTAGCCTCTTTTTGAAGTGTGGTGGCTTGGTCATGTCCTCTCCTCATAGGAAGCCCTTGTAACAGTTGAAAACCCCCTCATGTTCATCTAATACGTGTAAAGTAACAACAAGTAGCTGCCCTTCATTAGTCTCTTGTAGTTGTGGCCATAACTGAACAAAATAGCTTTCTCCTCCAGCTTGCAATGTGTAGATAGTTGAACTTGAGCCACCACCATAACAAAGTTCGGGGTTCCCCTGCATTTGAATAATGTTCCCACTTTGGAACATAATACTTTGGGATACTTGGTCAACAGGAGCCCAATGGTGTCCAACCAGTCCAGTCCCAATACAGTCTCTGCTCCATCCAATGGAAACACACAAATTCTGAGTGGTGTCAGGGATAGGGCTCCCCATGGGATCAAGGTGTACAAAAGGAAAAAATAGAGGGGTATATGGGATGATACCAATAGTAGGGTAGCAGGAGTAACTAACTAATGAGATGGCAAAAGGTGCATTTGTTCTGAGAGCATGTGTGGGCGTGGATGAAAATTTGTTAGGCAAAAAGGGGCTATTTGTATGGGTGTGAGGGTAGGGTACAATAGGCTTAATTTTAGGCTTGGGCATTAGGAGAGTTCAGACTCTATAGTGTCCATTCTCTCTCTGTTTCTGCTCATTTTCATAATGTTATCTTCTCTATTCCTTGGCTGATTTATGGTTGTATTAGTCCAAGGAGTGTGAATAATACATACACTCTTCTATCTCATGTATTTTTTTTTTTTAACTTTTGTGGTTTATAACATTTTGGTATCAGAGCTCTTGGAGCTGTGGGAGCTGAGAGCTGAAGTTGTGATGGAGCTCTTTCAATAGCGTTCGTGTCATAGAGGGTGGACTCCACCTAAGTGCGGGAAGCGGGTGGAACTGGAGGATTGCTAGGGTGGGGGTTCAAGAAGGGTGAGGGGTCATCCATTCCTTACCTTTTGCATGGAGCATCACAACTCGCGGTTTTACCATTGTGAGGAGCGATACTCCCCATTCAAGTGATGGACACTTGCACCATTGAGACGACTATTCTTGGGGAAGTCGTCCATCAAATCTGTTGCGAGGGAACCCAACCAACTACCGTTGCAATTGTGATTGGAAAATGGCACTACCCATTTTGTTGGGGATGACGCGTTGGGGTGGTTGTTGAGAATTGAGAGGTAGTACATTGTGAATGGAATTGAGGGGGATGAGCAGATGGAGTTGTGTTAGTCACACCATAAGGGAAGGAATTGAATAGCTACCAAGGTTGGGAAGAGCAAGTCGTATTTTCGACATGGACCCCTTTGGGCCGTTGCTCAGGTGGAAACAAGGACGGATGGTAATGGGCTACATTGAAGTCTGAGCAGATTTTGGGCCCAACGAAGAATGTGGATAGGGAAATGATGATGGGCATTTTCATTAATGGGCTGAGGCTAAAGTTGCGTGCTGAGATTAAGGGCTTGGACTTGGTCACTCTCTCTAAGGTCAAGAACAATTTGTTGATGCTAAAAGAGAGGAATAGGGAATGGAAGGGTGTTGGCGTGGGCCTTACAGAGAGAGGATTGGGCCACTCTAAAGGCCGAATTCAAAATAGAATGGGCCTCAATCTCTCCCCAAATAAACCATGGGACTGCAAGGAAAGGGACAATAAGAAGCCCCACTAAAGGTTCTGGAGAGAGAACATCAGGAGGAGGAAGGCGTCTCTCATAAGTTGATCTACAGGAGCAAAGTAAATGAGGGCTATGCTTCCCATGTGGGAATAGATAGGGTCACGACCACATTTACAAGATGAACTACTTACGCTCGCGTTGGTGGAGGGGTTGGATGAAGGTTCCATCACAGAAGGACAGGGCGAAGAGGAGCCCGGAACAGTGGAGGTCCTGAAAGTGGAGATGCGGAAGTAGCGGCAAAAAAAAATGGGCAGATTTGTGATTTTAAAGTTATATTTTGAAAAAACTAAAAAAAAAAACCTACTTTTTTCCATTTAAATACTCCCAGGTACTTTGCCACTGAAAATAACACTTCCTATTCCCTCATCAGGTAACTCTGCCTTTGCCTTCTTTGCTTTTGTGTTCCTGCCTTCTCTGCTTCTGTGGCTGGTGACTTTGATGACTGACGGCTTTAGTGACCGCGTCAGCGACTCACTTGGAGGTGCAGCAGTTGCACCATCCCTTGACTTTAGCCAATTCTCTTTTTGGATTTTGCTTTTGCCTTTTGAGCCTTGACACTATACTTTGATCCTTGAGGCTTTGATTAAGCTATGCTTTTCAATTTGACATCCTAGGTTTTTATTTTTCTGATATGTTTGATGAATTTAAATTCCTAAATATCTTGAATATGTCTCTAATTTTATTGTTCTTGATTTATGTTATAGGCTCCTATGCCTTCCGCTATAGACTGCAACGCTATCCGTTATATTTTCATTGCAAATTTTTGGCTCACCGCTATGAGCTACTACTTGCTATTAATTATGCTGTTATGAGCACCTCGTCTACTCATGGACTTAGCACCCAGTAGGAAATTTGGCAATCGGCAAGCGGAGACAGAGCCACCACTCATTGGAACAATTTAAGATCATAAACATGACAACATTAGCATTAATGAGCAAAAACACCCATAGATTGTGCTAAGACTGGACCAGTAAATGGAAAAGCAGTAGAAGCAGTATGAATAACTCTGTATTTCGCTGAGGGATTCCTGAACAATGTGTCAAGAACCCTATAAATTGGGGAAGAATGTATAGGGATACAATGAGGAGATTGAGAGCCCCTCAACTCTCTAAGCCTAGCCATGATACAAGAATGATCAATAATCCCCTCATTATTATGTTATTTTCCCTTTATACCATCACTCTTACTCCTGACCTCCTAACTGCTTTGACAACTGTCTTGCATAATCACAGCTATCATTCACAACTGACTTCAAACAACAGAATTTACATTTGTGCCCCTCCTCTCATAAACCTTTCCAAAGAAAGGGGTCCCTAACAGATTGACAACATATACTTGGAGATATCAAAAACCTCCAAAACACACCTTGGTTTTCTGGAGCGCACACAAATCCCCAAAGAAGGCCCAATTCCGAAAATGGGAAGGAAAAGAGTAGTGAGAACTTTACCTAGGCATGTGGAGAAGATTTTGGGAGCAATCAATGTTCTTTAAAGCTCTCCTTAAAACCCTAGATCAACAATGGAGCTCCAAGGTTCCAAAGAGGTGAAGATGGGGAGATTGGAGGTGAGGAAAATGAGAGGGATGTTGAAAAATGTTTGTGAAGATTTGGAGGTGAATTTGGTGAATTTCACCATCAATCCCTTCATGCAAGCCCCTCTCGATTTTTAGAGAGAGAATTTTTGTTTTGAAGAGAGAGAAAAACTCTCTGTAATGGGGGCACTGCCCCTGTTTATTTTTTACTGATCTAGTGTTTTTGCGCTATAGCACATTTGCACTTTCTTATTTATTTATTTACTTTTTTCTGTGTTTGCGTTGCCGTGCTATAGCGCAGCTATAACACGGTATGGTGCGTATTATTTTACTCCTTTTCACAGTTAGTGTTGTAGCGCGTTTCCTAAAATGGGTGAGATTTTGCAATACACAGTGGCCCGTTATCCTCTCTGCACATGAGGCGCACTACAGCACGCCTGAAACATCTTGATCGATGTTGAGGTTTTTGTACGTTCTAGTCCCTTCCCAAGCGTCCCTAGGCTTATGGATTGACATGTTCTGGCCCAGCTAAGGTCAAGGCATTACAGTTTAGCCCGACCGAACTTCCTAAAATTTAACTTTTCCCCGTTTTGTCCATTCCTGTTCGTGCTTGGTTCCTCAAATAGGTTAACTACATTCCAATCTCTAGGCGTTACAATAATCTTTTGCAAAAACAAACTCGTGGTCTGTGACTTTGGTCCTGTTTTGTAGACTATCGTTAATTATGCATTTTTAACTATGTAAACATACAAATAATGTGCTGCATTATGGGATATCGCATCTCTTATATTCATTAGGTTTGAAGGTCCTACTATTTTATGAGGCCAAACCATGAGACTAGTTTGAGAAAACCAAAACTAAAAATTGCAGATCTACCAGAATCTGAGGCAGATCTGTAAAAGCAACCGAATGATTCATATTTATCCAAAAGATAACAGTGTGGTCCCATTGAAAACTGATCCCTATGCTGAGTTCTTTTTCGGTCAATTGAAATACTTGACAGGTAAGTAGTATGTGATTTGCTGGCTAAATCTGTTTATGTTGATAATTAGGAGTAATATCAAACTGAGGTGGAAAAAAAAAAAATGAACGACTTTTGTAGTTATGTTGGGGACTTGTTATCACTAATAACAAACGCAAGGAAATTTCTTATTTGGCACTACAACGATAAGCAGCGACCAAGGAAGAGAAAAGATGCCAAGACTAAGGGGCTGATTGGTTTTAGTTTCCAGTTCCCAGTTTTTATTTTCAATTTTTCAGTTTTCCAGATTTTGTGATGGAAATATTGAAAATTCTGAAAACTGCAAATTCCAATTTTCAGTTTTCATTTCCAGTTTCAGTTTTCCTTCACAAATTCCTGAAAACTGAAAACTGAAAACTGAAACCAAAAAATGATTCTGCTTATACTGATAAAAAGCTTCTTTAGCTAATGCAAAATGGTGAACTTGCATTCCTGACTTACAGGTTTCCAAGCTTGCTTCTGAGGCTAAGCAAGAAAAAAAATCCTTGACCAAGGAGATCTCTAAAATTAGCAACTATGGCATCTCGGTTTGAGGACCTTTGCTTTCAGCATTCTTTAATTGAATATTTATCAGCGGGACTTTTCCGGCTTTCTCATCAAGAATAAATACTACCCTTCATGACTGTTTTTTTTGTTTCTTTTGTGGGACTTTCTATGTTTTATTAGTTTCTTTTTTTTTTTTACTTTCCTTTTATTTCTGAAGTTTGCAAGAGGGGGAGGCATTGTGTACGAAGTTAGAAAGGATTTTTATAAGAAACAATTGACAAGAAAACGCATTGACTTTGTATACCAATGAAAATTTTTACTATTGATTATGTCCAACCTTGACCAATCTCTAACTTGTCACACGTTCTGGTCAGGTGAATGTAAGTACTTGTGGTTTCTCGAAGCCAGATATTATGTTATGATCAATGATCCCACAAGTGGGAAAAGTTTATTGTTATTCGACCTTGTTTATTGTTACTTCTTTCAATCAGTTAAAAAACTGGATAAGTCGATGGAAAACCAGAAAACCTCTTTTGAATCGGGGCAGTTCACCGATCTGGCGGTTCAATCAAATACGAAATGTAAAAATGTGAAGGGAGAAGATTTGAACCGTAGTTGCCTCCATAACCACCATTCTATATGTGTTTTATAACGAAAGGTCTATAGCTCAACAACGCTTGAACCACCGCCGAGAGGAGGATGATTGTTATCGCAGAACAGAACTATGCTTCTGCCTTCGGTCCTCGAGCTCCCTACTGCAGATCCTGTCATTTCATACCATGGTCGTGATGGGAAGATTGGGGGAGGAGGAGCAATGTTATTCTTTTTTGTTGAAGTGGGCGGCGGCTTGCTTTGTTCTTGGAGGAAGGAATCAACGAGTTACATAGGTATATCAAGACCAAAAACAAGAGGCCCTGTGAGCAGACTAATTGCGTTCTTTAATATAGTATTCTTTTTATATAAAAGATATTAATAGAATTTTATTATATCATCAATACAAAGATTTGCCTTTATTCTAAATATTTATCTATACCTTTATTAGTTATCAAATATATTTATATAAACATATATGATATATTATATTTCAGTTTAACAGGTTTAATCTCAATTGGACCAATGAACATTTGAACTACTACCTTACCTGGTTTGATTTTTAGAATCTTGCTATTATCTAATGTCATTTTCATTCAAGACTTATCAACCAGCATTTTTTTTAAAGATATCTTTTCTTGCTTTCCTTGATTAGATTAACAAAAGTATTTTAATATTCCATAAAATACACCAGGTTAAATTCCTTTAGTAATAAAGAATGAGTTTAATTTTTGAGATTTTCTTCATACTCTATTTTCAAAAGTGCCAGTACCTTGAAAGGATTAGTGACTAAGCTCAAGTCACTTGTGCAATTTTAAAAAATAAAAAATATAATGATTTTGATGTATTAATAAGGTAAAGCTCTTTCAAACCGTCATCCAATCAAATCTCTTCTTGAATGACTTTTCAAGTGATGGGGAGTCAACTATATTTGCTTCTGTCACATATAAAATGACTATGTAAAAAAATTTTAACTGTCAATCGAAATAAAATCACAAAAAGAATATATATTTTGAAAGTAGTGGGATTCATTGTTAAATAATTACCCATTGATAATAGGTATTGGCATTCTTGAAACTATCATGGATATGAAAGGAATCTCCATAATTTTGATGCAATATTATTGTTTTTTACACAATTATCTAATCAATGATGTCATATTTCAAAACATGTTTGACTAGTATCCTGCTACTTTAAAATTATGCACGAGAGAATTTGAGTGAATAACAGTTTAAAAATAATATATATCGCTAGTGAATTTAAATTATATCCTAAAAAATAAAATAATTTAGATACAATTTATATTTATCATTATCTATTATATGATAAAGATTTACCATTAGAACTATGTTTTGGTGTCCAAAATTATTTTACATTATAATTGTACCATCCCATTTTTTATGAAATATTTTAAGAATAGAATAAATTAAGAATGATATGCTAAAAATGTATTAAACTAAATTAAGAATATAATTTTTTAATAATAATAATGATAACAATAATTATAGATAAAGTAACTCATACTGTATAAAGAATAAGAAAAAAGGGGGTAAATGAAGGTGGTTGGGGCAATGATTCATTTCCCCCAATGTCATTAATATTGTTGAAAAATTGAAAAGGTTGATGTATGTGATGTCATCATTTGTCTGTATAAAGAGAGGAGGAAGTGATACGGTGAGTGCATTTCAAAGTGAAGGAGAGTGAAATGTGTTTTGTGTGTATGTGTGTGTGTATGCGCGCGTGCAAGAGCTAAGAGAGAAGGAAAGTAAAATAAGATAGAGATAGGGCAAGTTAGGCGTAGAAGAAGGAGGAAAAAAGAAAGAAAGAGAAAAAGCCAGAAAACAACATTGATAGTGGGCATTATTATCCTACAAAAGATTCAAAAGTAGAAAATGAATTTATTATTATAAAAATAAAACCTTCATTACATTATTATTATTAGTATTTATTTTATAAGCTATCATTTTATATTTAAACTGCTCAATATTATTATCTATTGTCATTTTATTTTGTCATTCCATTGTATTTAGGGTAAATTACATTCACCCTTGAGGTTTGAAATACAACGACAATCCCTTTATTTTCAAACTTTGCACAGGTTTCTGAAGTTTGTAAAAGTCTACATTGACCTCCCTTAGTAATAGTGACTATTAGTCCTGTTAAATAGGTCATATCTTTAATGACATAGATGTAAATATTGAGGACCATTATAATTGTAAAAAAACCATAATGTCCTTCTTTTACTAAATAATGAAAATATCATCCTCCCCTCACAATTTGTACGCTTTGTGATAGAAACATCCTCCTCCCATATTTACAACATTGCTCCCATATTCATTGTTTTAGTAAAAGAATGACATTATGGTTTTTTTACAATTATAATGGTTCTCAATATTTACATCGATGCCATTAAAAGATATGACCTATTTAACAAAACTAATGGTCACTGTCACTAGGGGAGGCCAATGTAGGCTTTTACAAACCTTAGGGACTTGTGCTAAAATTTGAAAATAGAGGGTGTCTGTTACATTTTAGCAAATCTCGGGGGAAAGTGAATGTAATTTACCCTACTTTCTTCCTAGGAAGAATAGTTGGAAAGAAGTCACCAAGTTTTAGAGCTCATACGTTGTTTCATCTTAAGAAAAGTTGAGTGTTTGGTAGTTGGAATGAACCAACCCACAAATATTATTTGTACCATGATCTAGTAGTGATCATTGTGAGATAACTTGAAGAGGCTAGTTAAAAACTACTTGGGACAATAGAGTGAGCTGGTCATGTGATATAGCTTGAGAAGGCTATTGAAAGACTATCTAACTTTCAGGATTGAGAAAGGGTTGATTAGTGAAACTCAACGGTTGTTAGGAACTAAGTAGGCAAGATTAAACCAAGTATAAAATTCTTTGTGAAGTATATCTCCTTCCTTTGAATCTCTTTTATTTTATGTTCTATGTTTATTATCAAAACCCTTCTTAAAACATCTTTAAACCAGTCTGATTTTGCCTTTCTATTTTAATTCAGAAAGTTATTTTCTAACTCTTCTCTAATGATATTTCCACTACACTTCAAGTTCACACTTGATAGTATATGTTTTAGTTTTCAAGAAAACAAAACGGAAAGAAATGTGAAAGCACAATTCAACCTCCTTTCTCGTACACTTTTAAACCTATAGAGGTTGGCTAGGGAGATGGATTGTACTTGGTGTCATTGGGGCAGCCTGGGTGTAAGCTTAGGAATGTCTAGGGGAATGGTATCACTGACTTGTAGGTAGGTATCATTGACCTTTCCAACATCATTCAAGCACCTAATGAAGGATGCAGAAGATTGGTTTATGACTCTTGGGATTTTGGCTTAGGAGGTTTCTAGATATCTCACGGACTCTCCTAGACACCAACCCAATGAGATTACAATTGCATTGCTGGTTCTAGGGCAAGACAAGTCTTTACCCTTATCCACTTTCTCTCATCCTAAGGTTAGGAAGCATGCACTCCTGGTAGGAATGGACTACATGCTACTTTTCTCTTCTATCTAAAAGAAAAGTAAATATGCCCAAAATAATTATGGACTACATGCTCAGTGCTATCACTAAGGAGAAGAGGAACGGGGTTCTATATGGGATGTTGCTAACAAAAATTTTCTAGCACATAGAATACCTTCTTGCTAAAGAGTGGTTTGAATACCTAACTGGCATAGACTACACCATACTTTTATTCAGGGCAATGAAGAAAAACAAGTCTATACCTATGAAGACAAGCTCTAAAAAGCAAAGCTTCAAGGATGCTAAAGCAAATGTAACACCTTAATATTTAACCCAATACGCCTAGGACGTATTCAAGATTAATTATTAGTTATTACTTCTCTTTAAATTCATTTACAAAATACTTAGCGGAAAATCAGGTAAATTTTTTTTGAAATGATTCATATAAAACAAAGTGCGAGCCTTTGTGTGTGACATATATACAACGTGAAGCGGAAGATACATAAAACATACAGAACATAAACATAAAGGAGCACATCCATCATGAAAACATTCCTCATCACATTAATTAACATAGTTTAGTACATTACTACAGAAATATAACATAAATATAAAGTCTTACCCATACTAGTGGGTAGAGCTTGAGTACAACAACATAAAATAAGAAACATAAAGACAAATACATGAAACAACCCAAAAGATACTCCCTCGGAAACAACCCTTCTCTAAAACCTATGGATGACGCAAATCCTCGGACGGAGATATGTAGCCTCCGAACCTGAAGCCCCTCGGATGTGGCCCATCGAAGAGGGGACGTGGGCATGCGAATCGGCGGAGCGACGTGACCACCTCGGCGAGGGCGCCTCTCGGCTGACGTACGCGCCTCGCAGGCCTCGGCTGGAGGCTGTCTGCTCGCTACCTCTCTGGCGCCAAAGGCACCAAGGGAGAATCCTCCGAATACGGATCGGCTTGAGTCCTCCGATGAGTCTCTCCGCGCGGCGTATGAGGGATACGAACTCTGGATGGTCACGACGGCTGAGGACGATGTTGAACGGCGTTGCTCGTCCGGGTCGCGTCCTCTCAAAAATCATGTCGTCGCCAAAGGGGAGGTCGGAGTGAAAGGAAGCTGGAACTGGAAAGGCAACGGGTCCCATGTATGCAAAAATGCGTATAGCACAACGACCCTCCAAGTGGTAGGGCTGATGATCCGGTCATAGTGCAGCTCCACACGGGTGTGTCAACAAAAATCACGAACGCCATCGTGAATCTGAAGACGTAATGGAAAGAAAGAAAGAGAGGGTGAGAATCTGCTAAAGAATCTTAGTAGGGAAATCCTCTATCCTAGTGTCATCGTTTACGTCCCAGGAACCTTGGGTTTATTGTGAAAAGGTTAAGCATGCATAGGTTCATTATGGGGTTTTCACAAAGGTATTTATCCAAGGTCCATGTCTTTTATAATGATTCTTAATGCATGTATGCAGCATAATAGTTCATGGATGCATGGCAGTACTTTAGGTAAATCAAACAAATATCAAACAACATATAAGTGGCATGTAACTTTCTCTTGAACATCTTTTCTTTTCTCATACTTGTGACACCAATTATAATAGTAACCGCACCCCTTAACTAGGCTATGAGCTCATACCTTAACTAGTCGTCACTAGTTCTTACTTATCCTCTTGATAAGCGAATCATAAACATAATCATATTCATCATAATCATCATAATCCCGACTCCCGAGTATGGGTAGGGGGCCTAAGGATCACCCATCATGGGACTTTTTCCTTCTTCGAAACGCATCGACTGGTTAAGCCGCAACTTTGTCCGCTTTGAGGCTGAATGTCTATGCCCTCACGGTTTTACCTTCCCTCACCTGAGCAAGAGAAGTACGTCTCATGTGTCACCTTAAACATCATATATTTTCCTTCTTCGAAACGCATCGGTTAAAGCACTTTGTCCGCTTTGGGGCTAATGCCTATGCCCTCACGGTTTTACCTTCTCCTAGCAGGAGAAGTACGTCTCGGCATATCATCGTTAAACATCATTTTTCTCAAAAACTTTCTTATGTCCCTCAAATTTGACGGAAATTCGCGGCATAACAGCTATTTTCGAATTTCCTCAAATTTGAGTCATGCCACATAATCTTAGTCACATGCATCATTTTCATGGAACTCTCAAATCAATAACTTTCTAGTTCACATGAGCATATTTCTCAATTTCATTCATATTTCGAAACCTTATGCATCTTAAATACAACATTTCATCATATCACCAAATCAAATCATACACATAAAGTTTCATGCTCAAGGAACTAACATAATCACATCATCATAAGTGTGCTCGAGGTTCATCATCATAATTATACTCTCTCGGCCACCTATCTCATAGTATCTTATGCTTTGACCCTTAGGGCCTTAAACTTGTATTTGCATCTTTATTACCCTCAAGAGGTTAACACTTAACTTTTCTCTAAGATTTGAACTCACTAAAATTCCATAACACTGCACATGAAGGGAGAAAATATCATTTGCTTAAGGGGCTTTAGAATCTCCATTCGTGACCCTTTTTAAGATCCGTCTTCGCTAAGGCTCCATAATCAATTCCTAGACCAATTATGAGGGATTCCTAGGCATGTTCTCTAAGTTATAAACCATTTTAAGCTCTAATCATCACCTTATCATTTATGAAGGGATTTTGTACATGTCTTACTAATTATGAATCATTTATCCTTAAGTCAATCATGCTAGAACAAATTTGCATTTCTATGCATTAAGGTGTTCTAGAATTTTCATCTCTAATCCTTTCAAGTTACTTACTCTTTTCTAACTTTTCTAAATCGATCCTTGCTTCACTCAAATATAACTTACACATTTTACACCTTAGAACAACATTTATCCAGTAGCCAAACATAGAGGGCAGAACCAAATCATAAGCCCATAAAATCACATAATCTCTTGAGTTGAAAAGCATATAAGTTGCTAGTTTTCTCTTGGGACATTTTCAGGAACAAAAAGGTGTTCTGGTAATCGATTACATGTTCCTAGTAATCGATTACCAGAGCTCAATTCATTCGGGTTTCAAACAACCGTAATCGATTACATACAATGGTAATCGATTACTTAGGTTAAATCTCTTTGAAAAAATAAAGAACAAGAGTAATCGATTACACTATAAGGTAATCGATTCCAGGTTTCAAATAGGTTCTGGGCATGAAGAACGTGGTAATCGATTACATTACCTTGGTAATCGATTACTAAAACCAAAAGTCCTTCGAAAACCTTCTGGTAATCGATTACATGGCTGGTAATCGATTCCAAACCTAGGAATTTGAGAAAACATGATTTTTGACACATTCCAAGCAATTTAAACACCTTGAGACTTCATAAAATAGTTTTTCAACATTTTCCTGAAATCATTTATGCATTTTACAAAATCAAACTATTATTGAATCATACTAAAACTCATCCATTTCTTTTTGACTAGAGTTCCCTTTTTAGGATACTTAGGGCAAGTCTTTGAGCTCTAGAATATTTAGGTGATAACATAATCTTAAACATGCTATGCACTTTATTCTCTTCATTAGAAAGTAAAGTGAGAGCATAAAATAAATATGAGATGCAACTTCATTATTATCTTTAAGGATTAAGTGATGACTTGAAATATAAACATGAAATGCAAGCTTGGGAATTTAAATATGGTAATGCAAGTTCATTCATTTACTCTTGTGAAATTAGTGATGACATCAAAATAAACATGAGATGCAAGACATAAATTTAAACATGAATGCAACTTGTTTTTATCTTAACTAGAGCTCTTACAAGACTTTTAGAGGAACATAAACCTCAACCCATTATGTATCATAAGGCAAGCTTTAGAGTTCTTAGCACCTAGACTTCAAAAGAAATCTTAAGGTTTGAACTTCATCATCAAGCTTAAGGAAATGGACTCAAAGTTCAACACTTTGTCTAAACAAAACTACAAGGACTAAGTCATATTCTTTATTTTATTGCTCATGGGCTTCAATCTAGAGTAAAACTCTTAGAACGGCCGACCAACTTTAAGGTTGGCAAGGGTAAGCTTAGAGCTCTTTGAAATCATGTGATTAATTTTCTTAACAAAACTTTTGTGATCTACTTTACATTTTTAGCAAACTTTGTTCAAACCAAAGCAAAGGAAACCAAAATCATGAAGAGGAAAGGAAAGAAAACCCAAACTTTATCAAGGAAAAAGGAAGAAATCAAGGCATGTATGGTCCAAGACCAAGTTGTTTCAAGCTTTAGAGGTTTCTCACATGACAACAACAAGTCATTATCTTGAAACCTCATCATCAAGCTCATGTTTTCTTTATGAAAGGCCTCTTGGCCGAAAAAGAAAGGGGAAGGGGAAAAGGGTTGGAACCAAGAGAAAAACTAGAACTTTCTTAAAAACACAAGCAAAAACATTAAAACAACACCCCTACCTAAAGAAGTCTTGAAGGGAGATGTAAGGAAGCTTTGTTTTCTTGATGAAAGGAGAAGGAAATCCTCTTGAAGTCTTGAGGAAGAACTTGGCCCAAGTGAGGGAGTTTGAGAGGAAATGAGAGGATTTTGCAAGAAGTGTGAACTTACCAGTGAACCAAAGTGTGACAAGGTTCATCAAGGCTTGGTATTTATAGAAGATGGAGAGCTCATGGATGGCCTTTGAGGGGGGAGGGCTGGCAAGCCAAGTGAGGAAGGAGGAGAGAAGAAATATCTCTTTGATTGGTATGGTGGAGGCATGGGCAAGACATGGTGAGGTATGGGTTTGGGTATGGCCTAAGGCATGGGCTTGGAGTGTAACAAAAATCAACATGTGGCACCATTTTTAGGGGGTTCGCCAACACATCAGCCAAGGGGGGGGGAATTTTGTTCATGTAATTGTGGTTTAAGGATGTGTTTAGGTGTGTCTTTGATTAGGCTTTTGATTAGGAGTTTGTAAGCAAGTGTTTAGGTGAGAAAATGGTTAATTAAGGTGGTTAAGACTTGATTAGGAGGGTAATCTTACTAGATTAGTAATTTAAAATAATTCTTTTGGTCAAATGAGGTATGGCACAATTCCTTAATTTAAGGAATTGGAGAGAGAAACACTATTCAAGATTCCATGACTAGGAATCTTGAATTAAAGAATGCAATTAGAGTTTATCTAAGCAATCTTAGGTTCTAATTAACCTTAATAAATCATTTTGACTCTAGATTAATTATCAAATAAATTAATCTTCGATTAGAGCCTAATATTGCTTAGGTTTGCTTAATTGCGTCATTAGGCTCACTGTACACTGTTCTAGGGGCAAAATGGTAATTTTTTGCACTAAAACTGCCCAGGACCTTCAGACAGACTAAACATCAAACATTGCTCATAAACATCATTCTAAACTTCCTGGAAAAGTTTGGGCTAAACGGCACCTTTTACCCGTGTAGACACGGAGGGGTATTTTGGTCATTTTGACGAAAGTTTAAAAACGAGATTTCACCTTGAATATCATTCATAACAACATAATCCCCTTTAAACATGAATTGACCCATTCAGGGTTCCGGTACTGTCCTGGAATTAGGAGTAAAAATGACCTAAGGGGCATTTCGGTCATTTGTACTCTCGCGGAAATCGGGGTTACAAGAAAAGGCTGCTCCTGAAGGCAAGAAGGAGAAGAAGAAGGGAAGAAGAAGATCAAGGAGATGATTCTTCTCCTAAAAGAGGATAATCTCTATAGAAATGAAAAAGTCAGGATGAATGAGTTCTTTCTATCAAGCCAATTATAGAGGAGGCATATGAACGAGAGGGTGTCATTTGATGGTGCCTCAACCTCCTCCTTCCATTCGTATAACTCATTGGAAGAGGAAAGGAAGAGGGCAAGACCTAGTCCTCCGCTCCTTATCCTGAAGAAGTTGTTGCTTCTACCTTGGATCATGTTCTTGATCTTGTATCTTACTCTTGCTATCATTGTTGCTCCTGCTCCATCCTCTTCACCTCCTTCTACTCCACCTCCTGTTGAGGCTAAATCACCAAAGTCTAGGGAAACCATACCCCTAGACATACTAAGCCTACTCATAAAGCTCTTGTCCATAACAACACCAATCTACTTGCCATACTAGCCTTAAATCGAGACTTTAACAAGTTCTCTCCAGATCCAAGCTTCTTATACGAAATCAGAGGGACATTGCCTCTAGATTGATGGGTTGAAGTCACCAACATTGAGCAAGGTGCCTAACTTTGGAGCCATGAAGAATTCCTGCTTTCAAATTCTTCAGAACACTCAGAAAATTCTTCAAGAGGTTCAGCAGGGCTAATGATGGTGTTCCTGGCTTCCAACACACCTCCTTTTGTTGATGTTAAAACAGACAAAAAGAGAGAGACAAATCTTGTGCTAAATTTGGGAGACACACTGGGGGGGCTAACTCAGAGATTTTTTTTCGCTTTAGCATATTTCTTTCTTTTTTTGTTTTGTTGTGATTTTTTTTTTGCTCTGTCACATTTGCTTGTTTTTAGTAGCTTTGATCTTTTTGGTTTATGCTCTGGTATATTTACTTTCTATTGCTCTGATATCTGTATTTGTCAGTATAATTCCTATGTTCTTTTCTTTGCTTGGTAAGATCTTACATGGCACATATATAATTCTACACGCTCTAATAGATATATCGGGCTTAATTAATTAGATTATTGATGTTGATGTATGCGTGCTCATATTATTAGCTCGATCTAATACGTAGCTACATCAGCTTTCTATACGTGCTCTAATGCTTAAGTACATCAATATTCTATCTGTATGATTAGCTCTGAAATATATTGTGTCATATGTTTGATGTACATATATATATCCTTATGCGCTGATATGTAAGCCATGCCATATGGTTTTAAAAGTTTTCTTGTTTTCAAAAACATACGCTCTAGTACACAATTTATGAAGTTTCCTTTTCCATATCTCAAGCTTGAAAAATGATACTCTAATACAACTAGGATAAATCCCTGTTTAGACTTAGAAATCTCGTATTACAATCATTGATATATTTGAAAAAAGGTTTCTATGAGCTTTAGAAACTTCACTTGTGTCCAAAGTTTGTTTTTGGAAGATTTCATACAAAAAAATTGCATCAAGTTTGAAAAATAAGTTTGGATAAATATGTGTTGAATGAGAAATCTAATCAAGAGTAAATGTCACAAGTATTACTCGCTTTGTTCAACACATGTTCTTTTTCAGAAAAGTCATAATGACTGAAAAGTAAGGCTGTATTTATGCAGAAAACTTAAACGATCATATCTTCTTTTTTCTTTCTCTCTCTTTGATATTCTTCAGAAAGCACTCTGAGCATCTTTAGAAACTTTAAAAGAAATAAAAACAACTTTGATTTGAGTTACTTAAAGCAAATTAAACATTTTTTATTTATCACACCTTAAGAAAGGACTCTAGAAAATCACATCATATGGTGTGTTGAAAGAAATTTGTCTTAGCTATGCTCCATACATGCTACATTTCTTCCAAAATCTCTTCAAAAGATTTTCTTCTATTGGTTTGTCATCATCAAAAAGAGGGAGAATGTTAGCTCTAGAACCTTTCAGAAAGTGTTAATGCAAAATGTTTTGAGTGATAACACAACCAATTTAGAGAAACTATTTTGAAGAACAACTAGTGCTTTCTATAACGCCCGATTTTTCCTATTGTGCAAAAAATTACCAAAATACCCCTAGGTAATTTTCACACGAGATTAAAAAGTCGAACAATACTTAATTAGGAATTTTAACATTAGGGTAACATTATATGAGGCTTGGATAGCACTTTGTGCGAAATCGCAAATCCCTTTTTCAATGTGCAAAATGACCAAAATGCCCCTAAGGTCACTTTTGCTGAAAATTGAAGATAGCTAATCTTGGCTATCCTCGAGGGCTTAGATTTATATTTGAAGGGAATTATTTGTGATATGTTGATGTTGAGGTAAAAAATCTCAACTCCAGTTTTTACCGTATGTAAAATTATGAAATTACCTCTATGGTAATTTAACACGAGATTGAGTAATGTTTGAACAGGTAATCACCTGGGAAGTCTAAAATGTTTGTACTATGTAATATCTGGAAATGTTAAGGTAATTCTTGGGGAGTTTTTATGTGAAATGACTGTTTATGTAACACTCTAATATTTAACCCAACATGCCTAGGATGTATTAAGATTAATTTAGTTATTATTTCCTTTTAAACTCGTTTGTAAAATTACTTAACGGAAAATAGGGTAAATTTTTTTTTTGAAATATGTAAAACAAAATGCGAGCCATCGCATACTATCATGAGCGAAATGTGAAGCGCAAAGAAATTAAGCATACAATTTAAAGGCAATAAAGAACACAACCTTCCATAGAAGCAACCATCATAATATTTAATATCATAGCTGAAAACATAGTTCTGGGTACATCAACAGAAATCAACATAAAGTCATACCCATATAAATAGGAGAGCTTCAGTACATAAGATAGGAAAATCAGAAAAGAAACATAAGGCAAGTACGGGAAAGCCCAAAAGATCAAACCCCAGCTATAGCTACCCTTCCCTGGAAACCTCCTGGTAACGTTGGATCCTCATCCCTGGAAGGTACATACCTAATGACTCAGGAGCTCCTGGGTGTGCAAGCGGAAATGAGGATGGACGTGACCTCTTCGACGTGGGTGCATTTCTGGGCGTCAAGCTAATCTCCGGTGTGTCACTGTGTCCTCACTCCTCTCCTGATGTCCATGGGGGTCATAGGGGTAGATCCCTCACGATAGATGTGGGTGGGGTTCTCTGATGGGTCGGTCTCAGAATGCCTGAAGCGAGGAACATGCTCGGGGAAGTCGTGGGCCAAAGGGAAGGGCAGGCATGACGAGTTTGCTCATCGCGGGTCGAGTCCTCGAAGATCAAGATCGTCGCCATACGGCGAGGTAGGAGTGAAGCGAAAGCTCAAACTGGATGCGCGAATGGGCGTCCCATGTATGCAAAAATATGGATAGCACAACGACCTT
Source organism: Dalbergia oliveri (assembly GCA_030441495.1). Taxonomy (NCBI): domain Eukaryota; kingdom Viridiplantae; phylum Streptophyta; class Magnoliopsida; order Fabales; family Fabaceae; genus Dalbergia; species Dalbergia oliveri. The sequence goes on from JAMLFY010000008.1 coordinate 38,301,942, forward strand.
CAAAATGATATGACTAATGCAAGGGTCAAAGTGCACCTCCCAAATCGGCATGTTAATGAAGACCATGAACTACGCCATCGAGATCTGAAGACGTAACAACAAGAAAGAAATAGAGGGGTTGAGAATCTTACTAAAGAGTCTCAGTAGGGAATCCTCCTATCCTAATGTCATCGTTTACGTCCCAGGAACCTTGGGTTTATTATGAAAAGGTTTAGCATGCAAAGATTTATTATGGGGCTTTGTGAAAGCAATTATCCAAGGTCCATGTCTTTTATGATAAATCTTAATGGATGAATGCAGCATAGCAAAATATGAATGCATGGCAATACTTTATACAAGTAAACAATTAAAACATGACATCAACAATTTATCATCACATAAGTGGCATGTACTTCTCATGAAACCTTTCTCTTTCATAAGCATGGAACTTCACATCCTTTTCTCTTTTCTCAAACTTGTGACATAAAGGTATCAAACCTAGGATCACGCCACCCTAAACTAGGCTATGAGCTCATACCTCAATGAGTCGTCACTAGTTCTTACTTATCCTCTTGATAAGCATAACATAATCACAATAATCCTGACTCCAAGAGTATGGGTAGGGGGCCTAAGGATCACCCATCATGGAACTTTTTCCTTCCTCGAAATGCATCAACTGGTTAAGACAGTGACTTTGTCCGCTTTGGCAGGCTAATGTCTATGCCCTCATAATTTTACCTTTTCCTCATTAGCAGGAGAAGTACGTCTCGGTCTAAAACGCATCAACTAGTTAAGACCAGTGACATTGTCCGCTCGGTATGGCTCCACGACCATACCCCCCATGGGTTTACTTTCTTCTTACCGTAGCAGGAAATGCGTCCGGCATGTCATTTTTAAAATCTTATTTTCAAAAATTTCTTAAGTCTCTTAAATTTGATGGAAATTTAAGCACAATGGTGTACACTGAATTTCCTCAAATTTAAGTCATGCCACATAACTCATATAACACATGCTTCCTCATTCAATATCTTCAGCTAAGCAAACCTTTAAAATCATATAAACGTGTTCACCCATTTCATTATAATTTCTTATACTTCTGCATCTCAAACGTAACATGCCACATTATCATAACAATCACATCATAAGCTCACATATTCTCATACGCATGCCATTAATACTTTCACATATACTCTCGTATATCAGGAACTATGTGTTCACTCGGTCACTTGCTCTCATCAACTTCCTTATCTTATAGTATCTTATGCTTTGACCCTTTCGGGTCTTAAACTTATGTTCTAGTTATCCCAATGCCCATTATAAATCTTTGATCCACCTAGGGATCGCTACTTGTAATTCTCTCTAATGTTTATGCTTACTAACTCTTCCAAACAGCATTGCATAATTTCAGCGGATAGTATAATTCGATTACGAGGTTCTAGATTCTAGATCTTTGACCCTTTCTAAGTTCTGTCTTTGCCTAAGGCTTTATATTCAATTCCTAAACCATTTATTAGGGATTCCTACACATATCCACTAATTATAAACCATTTTCCTTAAGTTTAATTATGCTGAAACAGAATTTACATTTCTTGTGTCTAAGTGTTCTAGAATTCTCATTTTAAGTCTTTTCTAGTTACTTGTTCTTTCCTAACTTCCCTAAATCGGTCCTTGCTTCACTCAAACATAATTTTACACATTTTAACTCCATAAAACAGAATTAATACAGTGTCCAAAGGAACAAGGCGGAAATCGAAACATATATCACACGTAATCACATAAATTCATGTTTTAAGTGCATATAAGTTGCTGGTTTTCTCTTGGAATAATTTTAGGAACTCAAAACTCTTTTAAAAACTAATTTATCTCATTAAAACCATGTAAACATGAGTAAGGGCAGTAGCTAATTTATTTTGCCCATAAAAGGATTTAAAACATAGAATCATGTTCATAACGCTTTCTAAGTTCACCTAAGCTTAGAAAAACTCCAAGACATAGGCTATTGGCACTTATGATTAGATGAACTCATATCAAGTCCATCATCATCATCACAAGGCCGAAATGGCACTCATGGAAAGCTTCCATTTTCTAAAACTTTACTCCTAATACTTGGGCAAGTCTTTGAGCTCTAGAGTATTTAGGTGATGACATAAACATAAACATGCTATGCACTTTGTTTTACTCTTCATTATAAAGTAAAGTGAGAGCATAAAAAAAAATGAGATGCAACCTCATTATTATCTTTAAAGATTAAGTGATAACTTGAAATATAAACATGAAGTGCAAGCTTGGAAATTAAACATGAAATGCAAGTTCATTTATTTATTCTTGAGACTTAGTGATGGCATCAAAAGTAAACATGATATGCAAGGCATAAACTTAAACATAAATGCAACTTATTTTATCTTAACTAGAGCTCATGCAAGACTTTAGAGGAACATTAATAGCCTTAACCCAACATGTATCTTAACAATATAAAGTGAGCTTTAGAGTTCTTAGCACCAAGTCTTCAAAGAAGTCTTTGGTTTGAACTTCATCATCAAACTCAAGAAAATGGACTAAGAGATAAGCATCAACATTTATCAAAGAAAATATAAAAAGAGCTACTCATATTCTTCATTTTATTGCTCATGGGCTTCAATCTAGTAAACTCTTAGAACGGCCGACCAACTTTAAGGTTGGCAAGGGTAAGCTTAGAGCTCTTTGACAACATTTGATTAATTTTCTTAAACAAAACCTTTAGTGAGCTACTTAACATTTTCATCAAACTTTGTATAAATAAAGGAATGGAAACCGAAATCATAGAGGGAAAAGGAAAAGAGAACCAAAATCTTGAGTAAAAAAGAAAAGGAAACCGAAATCATATATGGTCCAAGACCAAGTTTTCAAGCTTTAGAGGTTTCTCACATGGCATCACAAGACCATTATCTTGAAACCTCATCATCAAGCCAAAGTTTTTCTCTTCACAGCTCTAAGGCCGAAATGAAAAGAGGAAAGGAAGAGCTTTGAAAACCAAGAGAAAACTAGAACTTTTCTTAAAGAAAGTAAGTAAACTTGAAAAATAAACCCCTACCAAATGAAGTCTTTGAAAGAGATGAAAGAAAGCTTGATTCTTTGAGGAAATGAGAAGAAAAATCTTCTCTTGGGTGATGATGATAATTCGGCCAAGTGAGAACTCAAGGAAGATGAATTTTTCTTGAAGATGTAAGCTTGGGAATGGAAAAGTTTGGTGTTTGAGAGGTGGTTTGAGGTGGGGGAATGGTGGTTCAAGGTTGTTTGTGGTGGTTTGTGGTGGTGGAAAGGTTTCTTTAGTGGTGGGGAAGAAGAACAAGATGAAGAGAAATTGAGAGGAAAAGAAAGAAAATTGCAAGAAAGCTTAAACTTGGCAAATGATCTAAAGTGTAACCAAGTTCACTAAGGCTTGGTATTTATAGAAAAAACTGCAATATGGAGGCTGCCAAGGGAGGAATGCCGACGGTTTTCTTTGGCCTTTTGGGGAGAAAAATATCTCTTGAATGGGTATGGGCTTAGGCATGGAAAGCATGGGTGAAAGCATGGTTTAGGTATGGTCTAGTTATGGTTTTTTGAGTGAAATAAAATCAACATGTGACACAAAACAATGGGTATGTATTCGGCTAGTTTTAAGCCAAGGGAGGAAAAGAAATTGTTCATGTAATTGTGGTTTAATGATGTGTTTAGGTGTTTTTTTTATTAAGGTTTTGATTAGGAGTTTGTAAGAAAGTGTTTAGGTGAGGTAATGGTTAATTAAGGTTGTCAAAACTTGATTTAGGGGATGGTCTTGCTAGATTAACAAATTAAAAATGATTTTCTAGTCAAATTAAATCATAGACACAATTCCTTGATTTAAGGAATTGAAGAAATTACTATTAAGATTCCATGACTAGGAATCTTGAATAGAAGAATGAAATTAGAGTTTAACCAAGCAATCTTAGGTTCTAATTAACCTTAATAAATTATTTTGACTCTAGATTAATTATTGAAATTATTTAATCTTCGATTAGAGCCTAATATTGCTTAGGTTTGATTAATTACATCATTAGGCTCACTGTACACTTCTAGGGGCAAAATGGTAATTTTGCACTAAAACTGCTGGACCCCCAGGCCCGACTAACCATCATAAACCACTCATAAACATCATTCCAAACTTTCTGGAAAAGTTCAAAACTCAAATGACACCTTTGCCAGATGAAAACGTAGGGGTATTTTGGTCATTTTGAGTGAAAGTTGGAAACGAGATTTTCACCTCTAATATCAAACATTACAGTTATAATCCCTTCAAACATTGAGTTGACCCATTCAAGGAATGCAGGATCAGCTATCCTAAATTTCGATAAAAATGACCTCAGGGCATTTTGGTCATTTGTACTGAAAGGAAAATCGGCATTACATTTACCCTTAGTTAGTGCTTAATAAGTTCACTTAAGTAATGAAGACAATATTAGGCTATAATTCTTTGAATTGATTTCATTTATTAATCTTGGGTTAAAAATAATTACTTGAGGTAATTAGAGCCTAAGAATTGTTTAGGGAAATTTATTTTCCTTCTTAATTACAAGGACTCATAAAATCACTAATGTTAAGATTAAGGTAAATCTAGTGCATTTTCTTTCTTTGTCTTAAGATTAGGACTTATGTTTTCCTAATTGATTTTCAACTCAATAGAGATTAACTCCATTACTAGTGTAAGATTACTCTTTTACTTTGTCTTGGTAAATCCTAAACACTTGATTTTTACCATTTACACTAAGTTACCAATTCACAATTCACTACCTAATTAAATAAGCTATCCTACATGTCATACCACTTATCAAGAATCAAGAATTGTCTCCCATTATCCCCAAGAGATGTTGTGGCCTCATGCTCCTCATCATCCTCTTGTTTTATTTATTTCAACAAACAATACACTTGCAAACATATCATTATCTTACCATTTGCTTTTTTGGAGTTGTCTTCCACAAAGATTGCTCAAAAAATTTTGCATTCTCTCAAGAATTCTAAGCTTTCTTCTTCTTCCTCCTCCATAGCCAAGAAGATCCATTCTTGACATTCATCCAAGCTAGCAACCTCAAACTAGCACACTTACACCATAGATCAACTCCTAAACACTTAAACTTTCCAATTCCAAACCCAAGCATAAGAAAAATCCTTCCTCCACTCTAGCTTCCCTTGGCCAAACTCACCATCATCATTAAGAACAGATTTTCTTCTTCTTACTTCATAAAAGATCAAGCTTTATCTTTTGTAAACAAGAAACAACTTGGTAAGGACTTTATTTCATGTTCTTTCTCTTGTTCTTTCTTCTAAATTTAATTTCTTGGCTTGATGATGACCATGGCTTGATGATGAGGAATCATGGTGGTGGTTGTGAATCCATCATATAATAGACCTTTAAAACTCAAGGTTTAGTTTTTGTTGTCAAAAGATTAATGGAATAATTGTTAATTTTCTTTTAGTTGATTCTTTTTGAACTTGATGATGAGTTCAAGAAATAAGGTCCTTGGAACCATGGTAATGAGAACTCTAAAGTTCACTTCCTTTGTTAAGTTTATTTGGAGTCAAAGAGTTTCATTCTTTAAAGGTCTTGAGCTTTGAGCTTAACAAGCTATAAAAATGAACTTGCATCCATGTTTATGTTTCAAGCTCTTGCATATCATGTTTAAATTTCAAACCTTGCATAATCATGTTTATATTTCAAGTAATCACCTTAATACTTGAAGATAATAATATGGACTTGTATATCATGTTTAAATTTCCAAGTCTTGCATATCATGTTTAAATTTTGAATCATCACCTTAAGTTTTAAAGATAAGAAAATGATCTTGCATATCATTTTTATATTTCAAGCCTTGCACATCATATTTATATTTCCAAGTTATCACCTTATAATGACCAAGATTAAAATGAGGTTGCATGACATGTTTATGTTTCTAGTTATCACCTAAACCTCTAAAGCTCAAGGCTTGCCTCTTTTATCTTAAATGAAAATTTTGATTATGGACACAATTTAATATATGAATTTTGGCCATATGAGGATCTTGGGTTTGAAGTTGGTTATATTTTGTTTTGAGGCTTGGAATTTTGTTTCTATGATGTACAAAGAGAATTTGATTTTGAAGGATGTAATTGTTTTCGATGAAGTGATTATTTTGATTTAGGAAAATATGAGTATAATCTCAAGGGAAAAATTGGAATGAAGTTTTATAATGGTTTTAGAATGAAAGAGCAACTCAAAGTATGTTAAAACTTCAGATTTCGAAATTATGGAGCTCCTGGTAATCGATTCCAGTGTAATCGATTCCTGTAATTAATTAGCACACACTGTAATCAATTACCAGTAGCTTGTCATGTCTGTTTCAAAAATTTGAACTGTGTAATCGATTACTAGATCCAAAAATGTGCAAATGTGTGTGTTTCCATGCAAAATAACATGAATTGATGACTATGTATGCCTGGTCTTTGAATTATATAAATAATATCCTCTAATATGTTTTATATATATATATATATATATATATATATATATATATATATATATATATATATATATATCTTGTTGAGCATAGCATATGCATTAGTTGAGTTAGGTCCTTGATTTTCCGCATCCTGGATAGGAGCATGTTTATTGCTATTAGATGATAATTGGTAATATGCCTAATAAATATGTGCAAGAGATGTGAATGCATATGTGAATGATTGATGTGAGGATATTATTGCATGATGAGAGGGGATTGATTGGTTAAGATGCATGATGTACGAAAGTTATGAACACGATATCTTTTATTTTAAAATTATAATTACATGCTCACATTGCATCTCTAAATTTAACAAGCCAATATTAAGGTGACATAAGACACATGGAAATGATCCTCTAAACTCCCGAATTAAAGGTTATGAGAGGTGATCCAAAAAGGACCCTTTAGACTCTAGAAATTAATGGTTATGAAAGGTGTTCCTATGCCCCCTAACCCGCACTTCTGGGAGTCAAGAATTTAGCTTATCAAGAGGATAAGTGTGGACTAGTGATGACTAGTTAGGTATGAGCTCATAACCTAGAACTCTCAAGAGGAGAGAAGATATAGGGTTGCCCAAGGAAAAGAGAATAAAAAAAATTTAAGTCACCAAAAAGGATAATGAGGAGAAACCATGTTAGAAAGATTTATGTTCATTATGTCATGTACATTGTTGTGATTTTTATGATAATGGCATATGGCATTGACATGCATTCATGATACAATATGATGCATCCATGACATTAAGATTCATTCTAAAAGATAAGGACCTCAGCTAAAGGTATTTACAAATTAATGAATGAACCTTATATATGCTTACATTTTCATAATGAATCCCAAGGTTCCTGAGGATGATGATGATGACACATGTATTAGGAGGTGAGAGCCCTACTGAGATTCTTTTATAAGTTTCTCATTCTCTCTTCTCTTCTTTCCATCTCGTCTTTAGAGGTAGATGGTGACGTTTGTGATCTTAGCTGATGCCTCCACGTAGGAAATACACTATGACCCGGTAAATGGTTGTATCATTTTGTGGGTCATTGTGCAGTTAGTTTGTATGTCTTTTGTAACATCCTTCCAAGTGCAACGTCATCCTTAAGTCATGACATTATGCTTAGGAGTTGTTACTTATAGATTAGCGGACCTTTCCTAATTATCTATAGCAAAATCGATAAAAGTTGAGTAACTAATTGATTTTGTTAAAATATATATAACAAAGGAGCAAACATTTATTGAATACATAGCTAAGTACAAGAGGAAGCTCTTCTAAGAGCTTTAATACAATACGTTCTTTATTTCATTTACATACATATAACTCTAACTAAATATAGTAAAGTAAAAAAAAAATATCAACTACTAAACTATTCCAGTCCGCTCTTCACGTAGCAGCCCCATTGTTCTCTGGATCAACCTGGAGGTGACACGGAACACAAACAAGCAAGGGTGAGAATTATACAATTCTAAGTAGGGCAACTCCAGCTACACAATCATAATGTTATTGTCATCGCCCTTGCCACTTCGGTTTATCAAGAAAATGTGATCATGTAATACACATTAAAGATTCATTTTAAAGTACTAAAATCATCCATCAGAAGTGGGTAGCTTTTAACAATTAATCACTTAGTGCACGTATATCATAATGTTTCAACGACTAGTAAATCATCTTAGGAAGACAAATCAAAATAACATGAGTATGAATATGATAATCGCAATGAAATTATTTCAAAGTGACCTGTGATCACTTGTGGCCACAAAAAATCAAATCGGTGTATTTTTTCTTTTCATTGACATAGGAAAGACTTAGTTTATACCTAAGGGTATTTGCTTGGACAATTTCACAATTGATAGTTTATACCAAATGATATTTATAGTAGATCACACCACTTAAGGGAAATAGACCTTGTCAGGAACGAGCTCATTCCTATATGTGATCATCGAACTTCATTTTTTTCTATTTCTGAATCACACATAGATCTATTCCTAGTTGAATACGTCTCCGACTCAAAATAAATTTGGGAAAGTTTCTCTTTTCTCCTTTCCTAATTCAATTAAGTCTTATTTCTGTTTTATCCATATGTTAGAACATGCCGATTGCAATTTATATATTCTCTTTTCTCATATAATTGCATCAAGTACTTTTCTTTTTCTCAAATGCATGCATAAGCCACATGTAGGTATTTCATTCACAACGCAATTTCAATCATGCCTCATAAACCACTCTTTGTTTCCTCTAGCATGCATTTATGTGTCACAAATCACATGGCCAACTATTCAATTTCAAGTATTCATGTCATACTAGAACCAAAATGCCATTACATTATTTGCTCATCAAACAATCAATTCAGAGGCTATGAAAATTATCTAAGACACTTCAATGTGTTCGCAAGACTCCATAAAAATTTTAGAGCAAAACGAGCTCTCTAACTATATTAACAAAATTAGACAAATTTGGTGGTCTAAAGCCACTCAACCTCAGCTCAAAACCCAAAATTCATAATTTTTAACCATAGCAAATGATTGAATCAATTCAAAATAAAAATCACAGTTACACTTCAAGATGTTATCAACACTCAATAAAAATTTTAATGGAAAAATCAATCATTTGCTTTGTTAAAAAAATTAAGAAAATTCGTAGCTTCAAGACCAGAAATTCAAACAGCACATATATAGTCTTGGTTCATGATTTTTTGCCGGTAGGAGTCCTAAAAAGGCTCATGAAAATTCATGGAACTAGCCTAGCATGTTAGATTCAACATATATGTTTTCTAGCTCATGAAAACACTACAAATATACCAGAAAATTCGTGAACAATCACTGCCAATAGGAAAATGAAAATCTAACAACATAGAGGAAAACCCCTTTTGACAAAAATGATTTTTAACATCATCCAAACACCCCACCAAAATTAATACATCACTATCTACATGTTATCAACCAATACAATAAAAATTTTGAATAATACCAATTAGAAAGTTCATAATGAATTTGGAAGGAAAAGGCCAAAGAAAACCCTACTCTTGGAAGCTAGTGTATCCTTGGCTCTTTAGTGCTCCAAGATGGATTCCCTTCACTCCAAAGCTCCCAAATCAAACCTAAGCCCTTCCTAATCATTGAGGAAGTGATATGTCAAGGTGAGGATTGATGGAGAATTGAAATTTTAATTAGTTAGATTGATAGATTATGAGGAGTGGAATAAGTTTTGTGAAAGGATTTTAGTGTTTTAGTGATTTTGAGCTAGGGTTTTTGAAACTTGAAGTTTGTTAATGGAGGTTTAAGTGGAAGAACAATGGAGGAAGGGTTCTTGAAGAGGTCTGGCCGAAATTGATGATGATGGAGTGATAAAGTTGGTGGTTTTATGTTTATCTTGATATAAATATAGTATTTATGTAGGTAAAGTGTAATTTTCTTTCTTTTTGGGAAAAGAAATTATATAAATGGCTAGGATTTGATTGGATAGTCAAAGAATGAATCTTTCCATCCACTTGTCTCAAAATAAGTGGCTCACTTTAACTTGGGGAGCAAGTAGTTTTGTAAATGTTAAAATTACACATTGAAATTCCAGAACGAATGAGATATTGGCTCCGAGTAAAATATAATAAATGAAAGGTCATGCTTGAAACTTACTTTTCAAGTTTCAATCCTTGCCATCCACTTGGGATAAAGTGGTTGGCAAAGGTTACTTGACCACCAAGTAACTTGTACGGTGTTAAAACCGCACATCAAAACTCTCAACAGGTAAAACACTGTACCCAGGTAGTCAAACATTATCAAAAATTAATTCTAGGTATAACTTCTCATTTCTTATCATTTCTAACCTTAATCCTCTTTTTCTAGTCCTGGGAATTTCTAGTCTTGGATCTAGGGTTTTGGCTTCCAGAAAGTTGATTGGGCCCGCAAGGTTACTATTCACCCTGGCTTGAATTTTTTTTAATACGTCCGTTGGACCACCCTCATCATTGCTAACTACAGATTTAAGGAATTACGACTAATAAAGCTCAAATTAATTTTTAAATAATTTTCAAGGTGTTACATCTTTATGGATTGTCCCTTCACACACCCTATTTCTAGCGCTGGTTCTCCCATCCTGCCCCATTTGGATGATCTTTCTTCGAGCGCACGTGTTCGCATGCTGGCAGTTTCCACGTACTCACTCTCCTCATAGTCTGGATTTCCCTGATTACATACCCTGGTCATGTAACATCCTCCCAAGTGCAACGTCATCCTTAAGTCATGACATTATGCTTAGGAGTTATTACTTATAAATTAGGACCTTTCTTAGTTATCTATAGCAAGTCGATTGAATCGTGAAGTAACTAATACTGATTCTATTAAAATGTATAACAAAAAAACACAGAATTTATTGAATACATAGCTAAGTACAAGAGGAATCTCTTCTAGGAGTTTTAGTACAATACGTTCTACTGTAACGCCCAATTTTCCGTGTACAAGTGACCAGGAATACCTTGAGGTCATTTTACTTGGAAAATGAAGATCGCAAGTCCAAGTCATCCTCAAGGGGACATTTTGTTGATGATAAGGGATTATATGTGTTATGTGTAATAATAAGCAAGAATCTCATTTTTGAGTTTCAATGCACAAAATGACCAAAACGCCCTAACTTTTTCATTGAACGAAGTGCCAATTGATCCTAGACTTCACCAAGAGGTTTTAAATGATATTTTTAAGCAATGTTTAACAACTGGTTAAGCTAGGTAGGCCTGGAAGTTTTGTGAAAAATTACCATTTTACTCCAGCTACGTCTATTTTAGGCCTAATGATTGAATTAGCAAAACCTAAGCAATATTAGGCTCTAATTAAAGATTAGTAAATTCTAATTACTAATCTAGAGTCAAAATAATTTATTAAGATTAATTAGAACTTAATATTGCTTAGATACCCTTTAATCTTTAATTTAAAAATCAAGATGCCATGTCATGGAATCTTGAATAGTATTTTCTTCTCTCCAATTCCTTAAATTAAGGAATTGTGTTTGTGAATGGTTTTTATATCAAATGAGTTTTATTTCACTAATGAAGCAAGACCAACTCCTTAATCATGTCATGATACCCTTAATTACCCATTACCTTGCCTAAACACTCACTTACAAACTCCTAATCAAAAGCCTAATCAATGATACACCTAAACACACCTCCAAACCACAATTAGATGACATATTTTTCCTTCCCTTGGCTACACATGGTCGAAGCCACTCCTCCATGATTCATCACATGTTGATTTATTTTAGACATAAAGAACCATGTTTTAAGCTATACCTTGGACCATGCTTTGAACCATGCCCAAGGGTGAGGTTATGCTTGGGAGGATGTTCAGGTAGTACTAATCAATTCATATAAGCCCTCCTAACTGTCTAGTCCCATACCTATAGAGTTAGGATCCCTCTCATTCAGTGTGTAATCGATTCATTCATGTACCCCTCCGCTGGAGGCGGGAGCCGCTCATTGTCCATGTCTTCTAACAGGCGATCACTCCCTGCCTCGTCCCGAACCACGCCTGTCCTGGGAGAGGTGCAGCTCTGATACCATTTGTAACATCCTCTCCTCTTTATGGATTGATGATTGTCCTCACAAACCAATCCGAGTCTTTTCATTGTTGTACCCTCGCTAAAGGCTGGAGCAGCTCATTGTTTGTGCCTTCTCGCAAGTGATCACTCATACCTAACCTGGGCGTTAATGTAACACCCAAGGTTATTTTAGAAATTTTATTTATACTTTATTAATAAGAATTCTACAATTTCGGTAGGGTTAGTTGAGATACGAATGACTTGATAAGGACAAAAAAAAAATGAATAGTACCACCTGGGGCCCGCAGGCTAAGGAACCACCAGAGCCTTGAAATTAGGCCAGAGATGGCGAGACTGAGAAAATGTGAGATTTAGATTGGAAATGATTAAAAATGAAAAGGTGAGGCCCAAATAAAATTTCGGGTACTATATGTTTTATGGGTACGGTGTTTTAAGCGTTCGGTTAAATTATGATGTGTAGTTTCTCAACGTAAGGAAATTACAGTGTGAAATAGACATCTAGCAAGACAAGTGTGTGGCTTAGAAGAAGCCACACCATTGTCTTTTAGGAACCAATGAGAAGCTACCAAAATTTCATGTATTTATCTTAAAGAAACATCATTTTATTAATTTCATTTATTACACCATTATCACATTATTACAAGATAAGCTTCTTAACCTTTCTTGCCAAGGCATTCTCGGCAAAACACTTTAGTCTTACAGCCATTACATCTTCTTTCTCTACTCAATACAAGAACTCTAGCTAAGGACACCAAACTTCACTAAAAAAAAAATCCCATAGCCAAGATCACAACTCATACTACACATAAATTTAAGACCAAACTCTTCATTCCAAACTCCAACCTCTTTGTATTATCAAGTTAGCTATTGAGGCAGTGTTGAAAGGGGATTTGAGAGGGACTTAGATCAAGAAATTGGTGGAGGATCATTGAGAAAAGTTAGGAACAAGAGCTTAAGCTTTCAAAGAACCAAGTAGGGCTTTATTCATCCACTTTTCTTTCAAATTTATTATGAAAATTTCAAAATTGATTGAGCTTGATATTTTTCATTTTATTGGTTGATAACATATGAATATTGATGTATAAATTTTTGTAGAGAGTTTTGATGATGTTAGAGAACCAATTTCTAAAAACATGTTGTAAGCTAAGTTGCTGAATTTCGGATTTCCAGCAAGTAGCTCAACTTACATGATTTTTATGACTAATTTAGAGACATGATCATGAGCTGAAATTTTTATATGATGAAGTCAACATATGTAAGTGTTTCCAGAAATTTTGTTGGCTCATCCTAAGCACTTTTGCTATGGTTAAAAATTGAGAAACCGAACAGGTTATGGTTTCTTCCTGACAGTCTAGTTTGTAGTACTGAAATTGTATGATTTTATTGCCCTAGCAAATGATGGAATAATTAGCTGAAATTTTTACTAAATGTTGAGGACATATTGAGGTCCAACTAAATTTTTGTACGAAGTTTTGTGTTCATTTGATAGGGTAGAAAAATTGAGACTTCTAGTTGTTGCCTGTGAATGTGAAATTTCTGACCTCCAAAATTGTGAAATTTTATAATTATAGCTAGAGACCTTTTTATGCTTTGAAATTTTTACATGACCTCACTAACACATTGAATTACCTCTAAAAAATAGTTTTTCTATGTTCTAATGATGTTTAATAAGTTAACCATAATTTCGCTTAGAATTGAAAATTCTGCAGCAAGCATGGTTGGCTAAGGAAATGCCAAAATGTTTATGACTTGACCCCATTATTACATGTGAATTTATTGATGATGTTAGGCACATATAGAAGTGATTACTTATTCCAATTGTTCACATATATGTGAGACAAGCATAAGACTATGTATTATTGGGTTGAGAGCAAATCCGATTAGTTAAAAAGTGAACCTAACTACCCTTGAATTGAGTCAGGAGCGAACTTGACTAGAAATAGGTCTTGTGTGAATTGGAGAGAAAATCCAAGGATCATGTATAGGAATGAGCTCAATCCTAAAAGGTAGTCTATTACCCTAGAGTGGCCTAAGCCACCATAAGCAAGGGCCAGATAGTCAAAGTTGCAATTTGTTTAAGTTATTTTACCTTATGTGCTATATGAATAATGCTTTAATATTTGATTGAGATCAAGATGTTATGTGTTTAATTACTAATTTAAATCCAAGGATGACGGCCGCATAACATGAACCTGCTTGGATAAAGATCTTATTAATCTAGATAATTATTGTTAATTTTTATTTAAAAAGTTCATAAATAAACCGAAGCTAGGTAGATAATGATGACAGTTATGTATGTATGGGAATACCCTGAGGATTTTAGAATTCTCATCTCTTTGCATTCCATGGCTACCACAGATCTAGAGGATGGCATCGATGGTGTTCTTCATTGAGTCACCACACCTAGAGGGCACTATGACCCTATTCTTGACTTTTCTTCACCCTTGCTCATGCCCAACTGCACGTATATATCTTTTTTTGTCGTTCTTTTGCCATTATTAGCTCACTTTTTGATCTTGACTTCTCGTTTGATGGAGTGCTACACATGGCATATCCAGTTATTATCCAGCCACCACCTGCACCACATGCTCCACTTGCTCTTGATGTTTGGGAGGTGACGGCATCATCCCGATGGCAAATGGTTTTCTCTAGAGTGTTCCTAACTTATGGAACCGCCGCCGCTCACGTTATGTTCTAGTAGTGTGGTAGATGCCTGCTATTTGTTGGACTTGATTGACAGAAAAACCTTTGTATATGACTTTTTGATAGGTTTTCATTAAGTAGGAGTATGTTTTATATTTTGATGTATGTTGGTGGTCCCTAAAGGCTCGATGCTTTTATGTCCTCTATCCTAGCCGGTATGCTATATGTATGTACTGAAATGGCCGTGAACCCTTATGTTCATAAATAAAATTTTTAACGTTTGTAGTAGTCACAAAAAGTTATGTGATACTGTGTTTTACATTACTTTCTTCCTTATGAGTCAAGGTACCGAAGAAAAAAAAATTAATTTGGGTCGAACCTTAAAATCAAATAACTATAATTGTATTTCATGATACATGAGTATAGGATGTAGTAGCACTCTTTTAGTTAAAGCATCACGCATAGGTGGAACATGAAATTAAGAGGATGTTACAATTTGGTATCAGAGTGGTTCATCCTAACATAGCTTGAGGAATGGATTGACTATGCTTTAGCATACTCTGAATATCTTAGTGAATGTCATGCAATCTAGATTTTGATTGTTTAAGGTAGATTTAAAATTTAGTAAGCATGACTCCTGGTTGTGAATGTTATAGTTCCTGCCGCACTTAGCTTAATATTGATCCTGATCAAATCAATAATTTTGTTTGGTGTGACAGGGACAAATGGCTCCTAAGGCGAAATAGGAACAATAAGGATAATGCAAATGAACTAGAAGCAGGAACTATGGATACCTTTTGTGAAATGGCTGCTGCAATGAGAGAACAAGCCGCGGTAGCCAATAGGATGATGGAAAGGTTGGATCGAAATGTGGAAGGAAACCCCATTAGGAACCCTGGAGGCACAGAAATGGATATCGAATATAGAAGTTCACGAGTTCAAGAAGGCCAATCCGTTGCCTTTCATCAGAGTCTTTAACCCAAGCAAGGTGGAAGAATGGATCAAGGCAAAGGAGAAGATCTTTTCTATTTTGGATTGTACCGAAAGTCAAAAGGAGGCTTTCGCTACATACATGTTGGAGGCGGATGAATTTTGGTGGAATGGAGCCAAGAGGCTGCTTGAGGCTCTCGGCCTGAAATTACTTGGAATATTTTTAAGGAGGCTTTTTATTAGAAGTATTTTCCTACTTCAGTGAGGAACGCAAA
>JAMLFY010000008.1:38318337-38335570 GCA_030441495.1 Dalbergia oliveri
ATTTTTTAATCGCCATTGCTGCCACTTAACTCTTGAATAGTGTCTCTATATACAACCATAAGATTTATAATTCCTTTTGCATCCCACATAAACATGAAACCATTTCTTAGTTGAGTGGCAGTGATTATTATAGGCTAGGGCCAAAGGGACATAATTGTTCAGGTGGCCATCACTTGTAGAAACTTCTTCATAAGTTTTGTTTCAACATCACCCTTAAGCCTTATAAAAAATGAGATAACCAGGTGTCCAGGGATAGCCAATTCTTATAGCTAGAATCTCTTGGACAAACATTAGTGAAGCATTAGAAGTATTAATGGCTGCATTTTTATCCTGCTTATACACTAGCAATGGAGTTGCCTTTTGCTACCTTGCACTAAGTCACTTTGAGTAGTAACCCCATTGAATTCTTCTATTAATGTGAAATTATGTTTTGTCATGAATTCTTTAAGGTCCGTATAGAGAATCTTCATAGGATCATAGTCATGCATCTTAACTCCAATGCACACCAAAATCATATGGGCCCTAAGAAGAATGAGAAGCAACATCACCACTTACCTTACCCCAAACTATAATTCCAAGAGGTCTAAGCTATTCAATGAAACCATGTCCATAATTTGGATATTTCCTATAAGAGTAGAAGCCCACAAATCACCAACCAACAAAAGTAGAAGCACACACATAGAGAACCTATTAGTAACAACAAACCTTGGTCATGGATCTTCATATATTTCTTCAGTTTCAATACCCCAAGACACCTTATCCCACTCAAAAGATAGTAGCTCACCCTCATAATTCATAAGGAATTCAGGCGGAACCCTGCCAATTCCTATGGTATTCTAAACTAGTACATACTCAGAGGCAATAGTCAAGAGAAAATTAGACTTTCTTCATATGTAGCCTAGTCTCATGGTTCTTTTCTCTCTAAATAGGCCACCTACCTTAAGATAAATCACAACATCATTAGGATCATCTTTGTTTTGCCAAGCGCTATTAACCTCCAAATTTAGAAGGTTGATGAGAATTCAACCAAGGCCAACAAAGTTCAAGATCAATTACAATGCATGGATGGACCAATGACTAGAGCTAGAGTAAAAAGGCTAAAAGAAGCTTTGCAAGGACTAGTCATGGAAGCAAAGACTAAGAACAATTCAGTTGAGCATGAGTTCCCAAAATGGAACATTCTTATTCAGTTTGAAGAATAGCCAAATCCAACATGAAGAAGTCACTTGAAGGTCCAAAGACGAAGCCCAATTCAAGTGATCAAGTTGCAAATAGATTAGGTTGGAATAATTAGTTTAAATTAGGTGTAATTTATCTTATTTTCTTGTAATTTTCGCGCACCTTTTAATGTCTCCCATTTTAGATGTTTTTTTGGTTGTTTTCTAATCAGTTTTAGTGTTTTAAGAGTTCCTAGACAATTATGATAGATAGTGGGTGAAGTGGGAATGATAGTGGGTGAAGTGGGACTATTTGCGTGAAAATGATAGTGGGTGAAGAGGCTGCAACTTAATGCTTAGTGGCTTTTGTAGTGGGATTTTTCTATAGCCCACTTAAGCTTATTATAATAGGACTTCAATACTTAGTGGGAATGGTAGTGGTTGTAATGCTTAGTGGCTTGTGTAGTGGGACTTTTCAGCCCACTTAAGCTCATGATAGTGGGACTTCAATACTTAGTAGGAATGGTAGTGGAAATTCTTAGTGGCTTATTTCGTGTGTAACATCCTCCCAAGTACAACCTCATCCTGAAGTCATGGCGTCGTCCTAGATTTGTTACTTCTAAATTTACGGACCTGTCTTAATTATTTATAGCAAGAATCGGTTGAATTATGTAGTAACTAACTCGTGAATCTATCAAAATATATAGCAAGGAAACAAAGTATTTATTTAGTATAAGTCAAGTACAAAAGGGAGCTTTTCTATGAGCTTTAGTACATATATGTTCTTTACTATATATATATATATATATATATATATATATATATATATATATATATATATATATAAGTACAACATATACAAGTCTCTACTACTCTAAGCTCCAGAAATTCCAATTCAAGTCTTCTTTGTAGGGCTTCACTATTCTTTGGGAGTAACTGGAATGACCCGGAAACAAACACATAGGTGAAAATTCTAAAATTCTCAATAGGGCATCCAAAACATATAATGAAACTCATGTTATCGTTATCATCCCAGCCACTTTGGTTTGTTAAAAAATTGTAACATAGATCAAAGGTTTATTTTTAGGTTCAAAAGTCATTCTTCCGAAGTGGGTTTTATTTTAATACTCAATCACTCAGCAAGAATATGTCAAACTACTCGATATCATAATAATTCATTTTCAACTTTGCGTGCCCTCAGTACATCAAAGGAGACCTTTCGTGCACTTTCGGACTAAAGGGGCCTCTCCCGTGCCCTTTACACATTAAGGAAACCTTTCCCGTGCACTTTACAAACTAAAGGGGACCTTCGCATGCCTTTTTCAGACTAAAGGGGACTTATTCTTTACTTGGTACATACATCAACCAAGCTCACCTTACTATATACATTAGCATAGTTTCTGAATTTCATAATGTTTCAAACATATATACAGTCAATCACAAGTGATTCCCATTAACTCCTCATAAACCAATCGTTAATGTCACTAACATGCATTCATATACATCATACTTGAACTAAAGTTCACTTGACTCCTAAATCAAGAGTTTACTTCATTTCCAACAAAGACAGCATTTGGCCGAATTCAGGCTTCCAGAGAATGATTTAGTTCACAAATCAAACAATCAATTTAAAGCTGTGAAAATTCCTGAGATACCTAATATGTCCACAAGGGTGCATAAAAATTTCAAGATAAACGGAGCTCTCTAACTCCTTCAATAAATTGTACAAATTCAGGTTAGGGACCACCAATTAAGCTTAGAACAGAGTTCTCATAATTTTTAACCCTAGGAAATGATTGAATCAATGCACAATAAAGTTTACAGGTATACTTCAACATGTTATTAACTTCGTGTAAAAATTTCAAGGGCTATTTCAATCAATTGCTATGGTAATAAATTCGAACAATCTTATTGTTTTAGTTTCAATAATCAAGACAGCATCAGTCACATTTCGGTTCTTGATTTTTTTGAGGTAGTAAACCTTAAATCAACACCCAAGAAAATTCATGTAGTTATTTTAAGATGTTAAATTCAACATATAATTTTTATAGCTCATGAAACTACCCACAACTATACCATAAAATTCATGAACAACTACTGCCTCCAGGAAAACAAAAATTCCAGCAACCTAGTCCAAACTTATTTTGATAAAAAAAAAACCATTTTCTAACACCATCCAAACACACCACCAAAATTCACACATTAATATCAACATAATATCAACCAATACAACCAGAATTTCAGACCTAGGTTAACCCAAAACAGATCAAAAAATTTGACAAGAGAAGGCAACAAAAACCCTACTTTTAGTAACCTAGTGGCTCCTTGGCTCCAAGATGATCCAAGCTTGATTCCTTCCACTCCAAAGCTCCCAAGCCAACTTCAAACCCTTCTTAAATCAGTGAGGTGTGAGGTAACAAGACAAGGTTTGATGAGGAATAGAGATTTTGTTCAGTTAGATTTGTAGAGATCAAGGTGTAGAATAAGTTTAATGAAGGAACTTTGAGGTTTCCACAACTCTAGGCTAGGGTTTTTGGGCTTAGAACTCAAGATCAAGCTCTTGAAGATGAAAATGGTGGCTGGTTCTTTTCTCCCCCCCCTTGCTAGCCAAAATTGATGCTTAAAGAAGAAGGATTTGGCTTCTTGAACAAGCTTTGGAATGTGTTGATCTTATAACAATTGCATGAAGATATTATGTAATAAAGCAAAATGGATGGTTAAGATTTAATCTTGGATTCCAAGATCAAATCTTGGCCTTCCACATGTCCTAAATAGGTGGATATCATCCATTGGTGATGATGGAAATATTTTTCATGTTAAAAAATCACACACCAAAATTTTCCCAAACGGGTAAACACCATACCCATAAAACCGATATTACCCGAAAATTAATTTCAGGTATAGAATTCTCTTTTCTAACTATTTCTAACCTTAACCCTCTCTTTTCTCATTCCAAGTATTTCCTAGTCCTCTAAGGTTTTTGTCCCAGGCCGTGGGGCTCGCAAGGTTACTATTCATCTGGATAGAAAATTTTTTTTTTTTTAGGTTCGTTGGGTCACCCTCATCATTGCTATACTAGATTTTTGAAATTACGAATAACAAAGCTCAAATTAATTTTTAAATAGTTTCGGGTGTTACATTACCACCCACTTTAAAAGAATTTTGCCCTTAAAATTTATTTGAAAACACTCTCAAAAGACAATTTCATAAATTATACAAGGAATTCACATACAAGCAAACAAACGACAACAATTGAATCCTACAACGTTTCTACCTTAGGTCAAATTCTTGGTGTGACGTCCCTTCAGCACTTGTGGTAAAGACCTCTGTTGTTGTAGCTTTGAATTTCTATTTGAACACTCTCTCATTATATGTCCTGGCTTTCCAGCAATAGCACGTTCTCCTAGCCAAGCAAGGTCTACCCCATGGTGTTTTCCACATTTTGGACAATCTTGGCTCATGGTTGACCATTGTCGCTTATCCTTATGTGGACTTGATTAAACTGCTTCTTCAAGGGTGGGTCATCCTCATAGTCTTGGTCTTGAAGGGCCAATGTTTTATTAGAAGTTTCCTTAGCAAATTGAGGTTGCTAACTTCTTATTCCTCTCACGACGGCACTTGTTTACCAAGGTTGCAAAATCCGATCTCTAAGAGTCCAAGCAGCTTCAATATCCTCACATAACCCTCCTTCACACTTCATGCACTTCCAGGCTTTGTCTAGGTCACGTTGATAAATTGTAGAAAACTTCAGAGTTCTTTGAATTTGGCCGTATACTCTACTATGCTCATAGATCTTTGCTTATGAATTCCAAGCTCTTTGCATTCCTTATCGAAACGGGGAATTACTTACGTAAAAAGCTTCCTTGAAGATATCCAGGTAACTTCATTCTGGATGCTTCGAACAATCCCTTGGTACCAACCCACCAGAATTAAGCATCTGCTTCTAACATGTAAGTAGCAAAAGCCACCTTTTGGATCTTGTGCGAGGAAAACTGAAAATCTTCTCCATGGCTTTAATCCATTCTTCGGCTTTACTTGGATTAAAGGCTCCTCGAAATGGTGGGGGGTTTGCCTTCGAAACTCGGTAAATTTTTTATATTCAACATCCATTTCATTCCCTCCAGGGTTACCAAAGTTCTGTTCCTCATTCCAGCCTAACCTTTCCATTATTCGGTTAGCAACCGCTACTCATTCTCTCATTGTCGTGGCCATCTCAGAACATACCCATCATATTAGCTTCATTTCCAATCTCCGGTCTATTACGCATTCAGTCATTGATTCCTATCACACCAAAGAAAATATTGAGTCAATCAGGCTCAATACCAAGCTAAGTGTGGCAGGAACCCACAACATTCCTAACTAAGGTTATACACATATATAGAATTATAATGCATGACATTTACTAAGGAAGCATAGCCAGTCCATTCCTCAAGGTCCTACAAGGATGAAATGCTCTGATACCATAATGTAACATCCTCCCAAGTACAACCTCATCCTTAAGTCATGGTGATACTTTAGATGTGTTACTTCTAAATTTACGGACCTTTCTTAATTATTTATAGCAAGAATTAGTCGAATTATGTAGTAACAAACTCGTGGTTCTATCAAAATAAATAGCAAGGAAACAAAGTATTTATTTAGTATAAGTCAAGTACAAAAGGGAGTCTTCTATGAGCTTTAGTACATATATGTTCTTTACTACATTTATAGACACACACACATGCACACACATACACCCACACACACACACACACACACACACACACACACACACACACACACACACACATATATATATATAAGTACAACGGATAAAGTCTCACTACTAAGCTACAAAAATTCCAATTGAGTATTCTTTGTAGGGCTTCACTATTCTGGGAGTAACCTGGAGACGACACGAAAACAAACACATAGGGGTGAGAATTCTAAAATTCTCAGTAGGCATCCCCAAAAAATATAATGAAACTTATGTCATCGTTATCATCCCAGCCCTTTCGGTTTGTTAAAAAATTGTGAGCATGCAACATACATCAAAGGTTTATTTTTAAGTTCAAAAGTCTTTCTTCCAAAGTGGGTTTTATTTTAATACTCAATCACTCAACAAGCATATGTCAAACTACTTAATATCATAATAATTCATTTTTCAACTTTGCGTGCCCTGGTACATTGAAGGGGACCTTTTCGTGCCCTTTGACTAAAGGGGCCTCTCCGTGCCCTTTACATATTCAAGGGGACCTTCCAATGCCTTTCACTAAAGGAGACCTTTCCGTACCCTTTACATATTTAGGGGACCTTCCTGTGCCTCTCCAGATTAAATGGGACCTTCAAGCTCTTTTCGGACTAAAGGGGACTTATTCTTCACTTGGTACATACATCAACCTCAAGCTCACCTTACTACATACATTAGCATAGTTTTTGAATTTCATAATGTTTCAAACATATGTACAGTCAATCACAAGTAATTCCCATTCACTCCTCATAAACCAATCGTTAATGTCACTAACATGCATTCATATACATCATACTTGAACTAAAGTTCACTTGACTCCTAAATCAAGAGTTTAATTCATTTCCAAGTACAAAGACAACATTTGGCCGATTCAGGCTTCCAAGAATGATTTAGTTCACAAATCAAACAATCAATTTAAAGGCAATGAAAATTCCCTGAGATACCCCAATATGTCCACAAGGGTGCATAAAAATTTCAAGATAAACGGAGCTCTCTAACTCCTTCAATAAATTGTACAAATTCAGTGGTTAGGGACCACCAATTCACAGCTTAAACCAGAGTTCTCATAATTTTTAACCCTAGTAAATGATTGAATCAATGCATAATAAAATTTACAGATATACTTCAACATGTTATTAACTTCGTGTAAAAATTTCAAGAGCTATTTCAATCAATTGCTATGATAATAAATTCAGACAATCTTATTGCTTCAGTTTCAACAATTAAGACAACATCAGTCTCATTTTGGTTCTTGATTTTTTTGAGGCAGTAAACCTTAAAATCAACACCCAAGAAAATTCATGTAGTTATTTTAAGATGTTAACTCCAACATATAATTTTTATAGCTTGTGAAACTATCCACAACTATACCATAAAATTTGTGAACCACTACTGCTTCAGGAAAATAGAAATTCCAGCAACCTAGTCCAAACTTATTTTGATAAAAAAAAAACCATTTTCTAACACCATCTAGACACACCACCAAAATTCACACATCAATATCAACATAATATCAACCAATACAACTAGAATTTCAGACCTAGGTCAACCCAAAATAGATCAGAAAATTTGACAAGAGAAGGCAACAAAAACCCTACTTTTAGTAACCTAGTGGCTCCTTGGCTCCAAGATGATCCAAGCTTGATCCCTTCCACTCCAAAGCTCCCAAACCAACTTCAAACCCTTTTTATATCAGTGAGGTGTGAGGTAACAAGACAAGGTTTGATGAGGAATAGAGATTTTATTCGATTAGATTTGTAGAGATCAAGGTATAGAACAAGTTTAATGAAAGAACTTTGAGGTTTCCACAACTCTAGGCTAGGGTTTTTGGGCTTACAACTCAAGATCAAGCCCTTGAGATGAAAATGGTGGCTGGTTCTTTTCTCCCCCTTGCTGGCCGAAATTGATGCTTAAAGAAGAAGGATTTGGCTTCTTGAACAAGCTTTGGACATGTGTTAATCTTATAACAATTGCATGAAGATATTATGTAATAAAGCAAAATCGATGGCTAAGATTTAATCTTGGATTCCAGGATTAAATCTTGGCCTTCCACATGTCCTAAATAGGTGGATATCATCCATTGGTGATAATGGAAATATCTTTCGATATTAAAAATCACACACGAAATTTCCCGAACGGGTAAACACCATACCGATAAAATCGATATACCCGAAAATTAATTTCAAGCATAGAATTCTCTTTTGTAACTATTTCTAACCTCAACCCTCTCTTTTCTGAGTTTCAGAGCATTTTCCTGGTCCGGATCTAGGGTTTAGCTGTCCAACAAGGTCGTAGGGCCCGCTAGTTACTATTCACCTCGGACAGGAAATTTTTTTTTTCTAGTTCATTGGGCCACCCTCATCATTGCTATACTGTTAGATTTTTGAAATTACGAATAACAAAGCTCAAATTAATTTTTAAATATTTTGAGGGTGTTACATAGTGAGACTTATCTGTAAGCCCCTTAAGACTATAAATAGGACTCAATGTAATACACAGGCAGATCATCAATAAACTTTCTTTGAGTTTTCTTCCTTATGAAGAACTTCCTTTTTGTTCTTAGGTAAAAAAGGAAATTGAAATTATCAAGGCAACTTGTGGCGATCAAATCAAGACTTATCACTCACCTTCTCATCTTCTCTTGAGTGTGGCATCTATATCTTTCTGAAACACAAACAAACTCAAACACATCTCTAAACTCCAACCTAAAAGTGTAAGGTGATCCTGGTTCATTCATTGAATCAAGCCATTCAACTCCAACCAAGCTGAAATATCATTTGGTAATAATAAAGCACAGTTTACTTGTTTATTTAGTTCTGAACTTATTTATGTTGTAATAAAATCATGCCAGGTGCATGATTTTCCATCCTATCCATCCTCTCATGGAGCTCTTCAAATTTTATATTGAATAGCCGTTCTAGATAGCCAATTCAATGCTTGCATCTAAAAAGCATATAATCCTCCACCTTGTGATGAATTATCATTTCCTACCATGTTGGACTAACTGAAATTGAATATATATAGAACCTCACAAAGCTCACAAAGTGTTTACACTCTTGAAATATGACACACTCTTGTATGTGACTCAAAATTGGCTTTTGACCAGAACGTTTGACTCTAGCCTTTTTCCACTCAAACTTCCTCTTATGAGTTCTTAAAAAGGAACTGGTCAATGACCCTCTTAAGGTAACATATTTTAATCAAAACAAAGAGCTTAGAATAAGGGATGACTAGAAGAATTGAAACAAGGAATTTTATTACAACATACTAGAACACGTTTGGTAAGTTTTCTTCTTCTTCTCTTTTTTTCATATTTTTTCACTTTTTTAATGATGAGAATTCAACCAAGGCCAACAAAGTTCAAGATCAATTACAACACATGGATGGACCAATGACTCGAGCTAGAGCAAAAAGGCTAAAAAAAGCTTTGCAAGGACTAGTTATGGAAGCAAAGACTAAGAACAATTCAATTGAGCATGAGTTCCCAAAATGGACCATTCTTATTCAGTTTGAAGAATAGCCAAATCCAACATTAAGAAGTCACTTGAAGGTCCAAAGATAAAGCCTAATTCAAGTGATCAAGTTGCAAACAAATTGGGTTGGAATAATTAGTTTAAATTGGGTGTAATTTATCTTATTTTCTTGTAATTTTCGTGCACCTTTTAATGTCTACCATTTCAGATGTGTTTTTGGTTGTTTTCTAATCAGTTTTAAGTGTTTTAAGAGTTCCTAGACAATTATGATAGATAGTGGGTGAAGTGGGAATGATAGTGGGTGAAGTGAGACTATAATGCTGAGTGGAAATGATAATGGGTGAAGAGGCAACTTAATGCTTAGTGGCTTTTGTAGTGGGATTTTTCTACAACCCACTTAAGCTTATGATAATAGGACTTCAATACTTAGTGCGAATGGTAGTGGCTGCAATGCTTAGTAGCTTGTGTAGTGGGACTTTTTCAGCCCACTTAAGCTCATGATAGTGGGACTTCAATACTTAGTAGGAATGGTAGTGGCTACAATTCTCAGTGGCTTGTGTAGTGGGACTTTTCTACAGCCCACTTAAGACTATAAAGAGGGACTCAATGTAATACACAAGGCAGATCATCAATAAACTTTCTTGAGTTTTCTTCCCTTTGTGAAGAACTTCTTTTGTTCTTAGGTAAAGAACTAAATTTAATCTTATCAAGGCAACTTGTGGCGATCAAAACAAGACTTATTACTCACCTTCTCATATTCTCTTGAGTGTGGCGTCTATATCTTTCTAAAACACAAACAAACTCAAACACATCTCTAAACTCCAACCTAAAAGTGTAAGGTGATCCTGGTTCATTCTAGTTGCTAAATTAAGCCATTCGACTCCAACCAAGCTGAATCATATCTCAAGTTGTTTCCTGTGAAAGCCAATGCATATAGTTTTCCCCTCATAAAAATCTTAGTGAATTTTTTTTAACCCAACTACTCTCTCTCTAAGTCCTGGTCCTTCACTTTACGTAAATGGTCAAGCCCATTAAGTCAAAGTAAAAGCTTAGCCATATCACTTTTGCTTCCCTTATTAAAAATTCTATGCTATCACAACTGAGCTATTGATATCCAATGCCAATTCCACTTCTTCATCAGACACATAATTATATCTTAACACAATGGCCCTATATTTTCTAGAGTTGGCTTTATAGCACTTAGAACTTCTGATCCGAAGAGAAATTAACCCCAAATACACCTATAAATGACAGGCCCTTATCAAAATTAAGAGACTCATCCATTTGGGCATGGCCTATTAGGTCCAAAATTGAATTAAGAGAGTATAATTCCACCTTTGACCTTCTTCGTATACATCATTTGCTCCTGTCATCATCAACACCTCTACAACCAAGGAAAGGCCATTACCTGCATTTTCCAAGCCATTGTGGCGTCGTAGCCTCCATTTCCACTCAGCTCTTGTTACACGCTTGTGATTTCCGCCGTTTGTTGCCCTCCTGCTATTGTACGCTCCGCCTATTATGTTTCTCCTGTTTCACGCTGACCTTGTCGCCGTACAACTCCTTCTGTGTTTCGGGTCGATCTCCTGGGCAGTGGTTCATTGGTCATTACACGAGGGTCTAAGTTAATGGTGATCGAGCAAGTTTCATGTAGGAGCTGGGATGAATATTTTCGATCACTTCTACCTTCTCCAAAACCTTCGTCATGACCTTTGTGGTGGTTTCGAGATCTGATGATGGCTTGTGGTGGACTCCTGTCTGCGGTTTCTCTACTCCTTTTCTTCCTTGTATCATTCTTTCATTATTAGATGAGTCTTGTGCACTCGCCATCATGATTTTTGTGGCCCAGGATCAGATGGGTACTCAACTTCGACCTCCATCAACACGCGGTGGTCACCTCCTATTTAGGAGAAGTAAGGTGGCCTACTCCTCCAAGTTGCCCCATCGATAGTGTGAAAGACAACCAATGAATGTGGGAAGTATAGCTCCTTCCAATGGTGAGATCAGATCTTACGATCCTATTTGTTAAAAGGAGAGATCTATGATTCCTCAGCTTTCAATGTCCCCATTCCATTGGTTAAAGGCAAGATAAATCCCAAAATAAACATAAGAGCTTTCAATAGATACAATAAATACCAATGAAGAAGTCTAAGTAACTGAAGAGAAAGTTGTTATGGAACTCATCATGTACACATGCAAAAAAGATCTCGTAAAATGAGGATGTAACTACCATAAAGGCAAAATTTGCTTAAAAGATAGGTAAAAGTTGTCTAAAATGCTATGTTAGAAAGGGGGCAAATACTAAGCTAAAATTTAGGGACTGTCTACGAACTTTCAAGAAGGCATAGCAATATTACAAACCCAGAGAAAAATAAAATTGTTCATTAAAAGAAAAAAACCAATCATGCATAAGAGAGACTTTGGTACATTTGGAAAGTTTAACAACAATGGAGGAAGGAGGAACCATAGACATTGGAGGAACCTTCATTGCAACATGACATCGGAAGCAAAGTAGGCACACTAGGTATCAAGGCTTGGGTAAACAATTTAACCTGCCTAAGGGCAGTATCAAAACCATTCACGTATTGAAGGGTTGCCTCCTCCTTCAAAAAGGTCTTCTTTCTCTAGAGTTCGTAAATAGCTGAATCCAAGCAATACTCTTTGTTCCGAACTATGCTCTCAAGATCAAAGCTCTTATTGGTAAACTCTTTCTTCTCCAAGCTCCACCCTCGAACTCGGCCAACTGTCATCCTCTAGCTTGTTCATTTTCTCAAATTAGTCACTTCTTCACGCGGCTTGCCTTAAGCTTTTCAAGCTCCTTTTTTAGTGACCACAACTTCCCTTTAACCTATCCCTCAATTCCAAATGGCACACCATGGCATAAGTACAAAGACCATATACTTGAAGGCATTTTAGCAAGCCTCGACCCCTGCCTCATCAAAGGTCTTCTTGTCCTCAACGGACACAAGGAGCTTATCTCTTTAGAGAAAAGGGATACTTCAAGCTCTAGAGGGGAGAGGTCGGGAAGGAGAAACCCATGCAAGAGCTCCATCTTCTTTGTCCTATAGGGAGATCTATCAAGGCTTTCCCTCTCCAAGTCAACCCCCACTTTATCGCAACCTCACCAAATTTCCTCTGAGAATGCCTCAATATCATGGGCTAGGAATTTGTTATCTAAGCCCTCAACTCTACCTTTTCGATAGCATGACCGTAGTGTGTTACACCTCAAAAATTATCTAAAAATTAATCTGAGATTTATTAGTCGTAATTTCAAAAATATGACAGTTTAGCAATGATGAGGATAGCCGAAGGACGTGTCAAAAAAAATATTTGGGAGGGGTGAATAGTAACATTGCGGGCTCCAGCAGTCAAAACTCCATATTCGGAACTAAGAAATGCTCAAGACTAAGAAAAGAGAGAGTTGAGGTTAGAAATAGTTAGAAATGAGGATTTTATATCTAGGATTAAATTTCGGGCGATGTTGGGTTACGGGTACGTGTTTCACCCGTTCGGTAAAATTTAAATATGATTTCTAATAACGAAAGATAGTTTAATCTTTATAAAAGGGTAATAATTATCTCTTAGGACCAAGTGTAAGGCTAAGATTTAATCTTGAATTACAAGATTAAATCCTACCCATTCATTTCTTTTATCATTAGAAAGAAACTATACTTTATTCATATAAAGATTACATTTATATCAACATAGGAATAAGTCAACCAACCTTATCACTCCATGAATCAAATTCTCCAGCAAGGCACACAAAATAGCCACCATTGTTGCTTCATCAAAGAGCTTCAAACTTGATTTAAACCTCCCAAAATCATAGCCTAATCTTGTTAAAATCTCAAGACCTCTTCACAAAACTTACTCTACTCATCAGCACCTTCAAATCTAACCGTTTAAAATCTCAAATCTCCATCACTCCTCACCTTGATACCTTACTTCCTCACTAATTTCATATGGGTTTGGGTGTGATTTGGGAGCTTTGAAGTGGAAAGGATCAATCTTGGAGTAACTTGAGGAAAATCCTTTAAACACAAAAAGTAGGGTTTTCTTTGCCTTTTCTCTTCAAATTTATTCTAATGATTTATGATTGAAGTAGGTCCAAAAATTTTGAGTGTATTAGTTGATAATATGTTAATATTGATGTGTTAATTTTGGTGGAGTGGTTTGATATTGGGAAAAATTATTTGGTCAAAGAGATATTGAGTGATACTTGGATTTTTAGGTTTCTTAGGCAGTGTATAATCATGATCTTTCTGGGCATGTTGTAGGCATTTTTGTGAGCTGAAAAAAATATGTGTTCAAGCTAACATCTTGGGCTAGTCCTATAAATTTTCTTGAGCTCAGAATTAATAACCTAAAAAAATCATAAACCGAGACTATATATGTGTCTTTGGATTTAGATCTTAAAACTCCAAAATTTGCTAATTTTTTTAACATAGCAAATGATTAATTTTTCCTTTGAAATTTTTACAGAGTGTTGAAAACATCTTGAAGTTGTGATTTTTATTTTGAATTGATTCAATCATTTGGGGCTAAAAGTTATGCATTTAAGGTTCTACTCAGTTAAGGATTTCTGAGCACTGAAATTGTCTAATTTTTTTAATATATTGAGAACTCTTTTTCCTTTGAAATTTTTTTGGGACCTTGTGGACACATTTAAGTGTCTTGGCTAATTTTTATAGTCTCTTAATTGATTGTTTGATAAGCAACTTAATTTGTGCTACAAAGGTGTGAAATCTACCATATTGCTGAAAATGAATTGATGCTTGAAATTGATAATGCAATAGCATTTTTGGTTCTAGTATGACATGAATACTTGATATTAAATGTTTGGCCATGTGACTTGTGACACATAAATGCATGATATAGGAAATAAAGAGTGATTTATGAGGCATGCTTGAAATTGCATTGTGAATGAATGCCTATATATGCCTTATGAACGCATTTGGAAAAAAAAAAAGAGAATATATATTCCACTCGTGCATGTTCTGACATATGGACAAAACGAAGCAAGACTTAGATTGAATGAGGGAA
The DNA here is from genome assembly GCA_030441495.1 of Dalbergia oliveri. NCBI lineage: Eukaryota > Viridiplantae > Streptophyta > Magnoliopsida > Fabales > Fabaceae > Dalbergia > Dalbergia oliveri. The sequence goes on from JAMLFY010000008.1 coordinate 38,332,740, forward strand.
GGAAAAGAGAGAAACTCCAAATTTATTTGAGTCGATAAACGTATCGGCTAGGAATAGATCTATGTGTGATTCAGAAATGGAAAAAAATAAACCTAATGATCACATATAGGAATGAGCTCAATCCTAAATAGCAGTCATTCCTTTGTGTGGTGTGATCTGTAACATCCTAGTTCTTTTCTTTAGAAATTGATTGAGGAATGGTTGATGGGAATATTAAGATTCTCGACAGACGCAATTGTAATGAGAATGACTTCTATGAGTGAGTACAAAAAAAAAAAAAGAAAAAAGTGAATAGTATTTTACGCACTAAGCAGGGGCGAAGCTGGAATCCCATATTTGGGACTTGAAGGTGCTGGAAGTCAGGAAAATATAAGAATGAGGTTAGAAATGTGTGGGAATAACAATTTTATGCTTAGAATTAATTTCGGGCAACATTGGTTTATGGGTAAGGTGTTTACTCATTCGGTGAGATTTCGGTGTATGATTTTTAACACAGAAAGATATTTCCATCACCACAAATAGATGATATCTATCTAATTAAGGCATTTGGAAGGCCAAGATTTAATCTTGGCATCCAAGATTAAATCTTAGCCATCCATTTTACTTTATTACAAAAATAATGATTACTTTACTAGATATCCAACCATGCATTTATTATAAGAAGCCTAGTCACATTTTCTTCCCCAAAAACACATCAAAATTCGTCCAGCCAAGGGAGAGAGAGATCAGCCACCATTGTTGTCCTCAAGAGCTTGTTCTTGAGTTCCAAGCCCAAAACACTAGCCTAGAGTTGTTGAAACCTCAAAGTTCTTCATTAAACTTGTTCTACACCTAATTCTCTACCAATCTAACCGAACAAAATTTCCATCCCCTATCAAAACCTTGTCTTGTACCTCATACCTCACTAATATCAGAGGGGTTTGTAGTTGGATTGGGAGCTTTGGAGGAGAAGGAAGCAAGCTTGGACAATCTTAAAACCAAGGAGCTACTAGGCTACTCAAAGTAGGGTTTTTTGTTGCCTTTTCTTGTCAAATTTTTCTGATCTGTTTTGGTATAATCTAGGTACAAAATTTCTGGTTGTATTGATGGATAATATGCTGATATTGATTTTTGAATTTTGGTGGTGTGTTTGTATAGGTTAGAAAAGGGTTTTTCTCAAGGGAAATTGGACTAACATGGATTCCTAGTTGTCCTGCAAGCAATAATTAAGCACGAATTTTCTGGTATATTTGTGGATAATTTCATGAGCTGTAAAAATTATATGTTTTATCTAACATCTTAAAATAACTACTTGAATTTTCTTGGTGTGATTTTAAAGTTTCCTGCCTCAAAAAAAGCGACATGTGACTAATGCTGTCTTGGTTGTTGAAACTGAAGCAATAAACTTGTCCAAATTTATTATCATAGAAATTGATTGAATTAGCTTATGAAATTTTTATAAATAGTAACATATTGAAGTATCACTATAAATTTTCTTGTGCCTTGATTCCATCAATTACTAGGGGTAAACTTTGGGAACTAAAGTCTAAGCTGTGAATTGGTGGCCTTTGACCACTAAATTTGTACATTTTACTGAAGTAGCTATAGAGCTTCTGTTTTTTCCCTGAAATTTTCCAGGTTATTCTCTAGACACATTGAAACATCTTGTAGAACTTTTGTGGCTCTTGAAATGGCCGTTTGTTATGGCAATCAAAAGTTGTACCTCAACGGATCCTTTACCAAGTCCTGGAATGTGAGGGTGGTTGAAAATTTATGATAATATGATACCTATTCCAAGTCTATGGTATATGAATCCATGCTGATTGTTTCAATTACTATTTCATGAGACATAAAGGAACCTCTAATATAATTGAATACCTATTTGTAAGGTAAGCATGTTTAGAAAGGAAAAAGAAGTACATAATGCAGTTATGAGAAAGTATAGAAATAGTATGTATAAATTCTCCTGTTGCATGTTTGAACATATGGGAAAGCAGAAACAAGGCCTAAATGGAATAGAGAGGGAAGACAAAAGTAAGGACTTCCTAGAAAATTTATAAGTCGGTAAATGTCTGGCTAGGAACGGGCTGTGCGCGATTCGGAAATAAAAAAATAAAGTCCAATGATCACAAATAGGAATGAGCTCATGTCCTGGTCTATTGTCCTGTGAAATTATTAACTAGGATCAAGCTCTATGGGGAATTAGACCTTTCCTATGTTGACAAATTGAGGAAAATATATGAATTGAACCTATGGTTGCAAATAATAGTACATGATTGATTTCATAGAAGTAATTCTAGTTCCCAATAATCCATATATTTTAACATTGGTGTTTACGATCTTTATATGAATGATTTATATGCATAAATTCCTTATTGTATTTGTATAGTATTTGGGGGAATTACCTGAAAAATTTATAGTATTCTCACCCCTCAGCTCTATGTATTGTATTACTTAATTCGACAGATGCCATAACTGGTATTCTTCCTTGACTCGCCCCAATGAGTGTGAGGTGAACAGGCACTTGACTTTTGTATGCCATAGGTTACTCTAGTTTCGTGTATATGTTTTAAACGTTCCTTAGTAGTCATTTTTAAATTCGACCTCACTTTCCCTATGATGGAGTGCTTTCCATATGGCGCACTCCTGATGTATTTGAGGTTCCACTTGCTCCCCAATGCACCCGCCCAGATGCACCCTTATTCACCCTCCTCTTTAGACTTGAGACCCTCTAAGAGCCCTAACACCCTTGGAGGCGAGGTCATCGTTGTAATACCCGATTTCCTTTATTGAGTGCAAATGACCAAAATGCCCTGAGGCCATTTTTACAGAATTAAAGGGCAGCCGACAGG
>JAMLFY010000008.1:38336070-38383837 GCA_030441495.1 Dalbergia oliveri
GTTTTATCACAAACACAAACTACCTATTGAAAACTTGAATCAACTCCTTATAACAAACCCACACCTCATCAAACAACAATCATAGCTGCTATCCCTGCCTTGTTAGAAGAGGATTTAAGAAGGTTTGATCAATAATTGGATTTAGGAGTTCTTGAAAAGAACCAAGAACAAGTACAAGAACTACAAAGAACCAAGTAGGGCTTTTCTTTGCCTTTTCTCTTCAAATTTATTCTAATGATTTCTGATTGAGTTAGATCTGAAATTTTTAATTGTATTGATGGATAATATGTTGATCTTGATGTGTTAATTTTGGTGGAGTGGCTTGATGTTGGAAAAAATCAGTTTGGTCAAAGAGATGTTGAGTGATGCTTGCTGGATTTTAGGTTCTTCGGCATGTATAATCATCATTTTTCTGGGCATGTTGTAGGCATTTTCGTTAGCTGAAAAATATATGTTCAACTTAACATCTTGGGCTAGTCCCACAAATTTCTTGAGCTCTGAATTTGACCCTAAATACCTTAAAAAATTGAAAATCGAAATGGTTTCCATGCTATCTGGACTATTGGAACTAGAGCTATGAATTTTGCTAATTTTTTTAACATAGCAAATGATTGATTTTTCTTTTGAAATTTTTACAAGATGTTGATAACATCTTGAAGGGTAATTGTGATTTTTAATTTGAATTGATTCAATCATTTGCTAGGGTTAAAAATTATGATATTTCAATTCTAAGTTAGGTTAAGTGGTCTTTGACCACCGAAATTGTCTAATTTTTATAACATAGTTAGGAACTCTTTTTGCTCTGAAATTTGTTAAAACCTTGTGGACACATTGAAGTATGCTTCAGAATTTTTATAGCCTCTGAATTAATTGTTTGATGTGCAAATAAATTGCACTATGAATATATGAAATCTGCCATTATGCTGAAAATGAATTGATGCTTTGAATTGATGAAATAATGGCATCTTGTACTAGTATGGCATGAGCACAAGAATATGAATATGTATAATTGAGCATATGGACTTATTGATGAGGTTAGGAACACATAGATATGAATGCTTGTTACAATTGCTCATATGCGAAAGAAAAGCATAAGATTATGTTTCTTGGGCTTGGAGAAAGTAAATCCGTTGTTGGAAAAGTAAACCTGACTACCAAGGAAAGCATAAGATTTATAATTCTTGGGTTGGAGAAAGTAAATCTAGTTTTCCAGGGAAAGTAAACCTGACTAGTCGAGGAAAGTAAACTTACTACTCTTGAATTAAGTCGGGACAAAATGATGAGGAATAGATATGTGAGAATTGGACAAAGTAAATCTAATGATCATGTATAGGAATGAGCTTAACCTCTAAAATGCGGTCTATTACCCTAAAGTAGTCTTTTATCTTAAGTGCTAAGTGAAGGATTTTAGTAGCAATATTGAGGCCAATATGTTAAGTTGTGACTTAACGTATAGGGTTTATATGATGTTGAGTAGTATGACATGTGATTGGATAATAAAAGCTACCCACTTCAAAGGATGATTTTAGAACTTTAAAATGAATACTTAAATATATGTATGATCACATTTTCTTGATAAACTGAAATGGCTGGGATGATGACGATAACATTATGATTATGTATCTTCGGAATACCTACTTGGAATTTGAAAATTCTCACCCTGCTTGTTTGTGTTTTGTGTGTCTCCAGGTTGATTCCAGAGGATAGTGAAGCAACTACAAGAAAGACTAAACTGTAGTTTCTATAGTTTAGTTGTGGAATTCATAGCTATTGTACATAGTTATACATATATGTATGTCTATAAATGTAGTAAAGAACCTATGTGGATTAAAGCTCATAGAAGAGTTTCCTTTGTATACTTGACTTATATTAAATAAATACGTTGTTTCTTGCAATATATTTTGATAGAACCACGAGTTAGTTAATACATGATTCAACAATTCTTTTGACCAACTTGCTATAGATAACGAAGAAAGGTCCACTAATTTATAAGTAACAAATCCTAAGCATAATGTCATGACTTAAGGATGACGTTGTACTTGGGAGGATGTTACAAGGCTAGTAAGCATAGAAGGAAAATATTGCTTTTAAAACAAACCACATATTTGGAATCTACATAAAAAATAGAGCGTGTATATGTGATTTGGATATTTTGTAATTTATAGAAATTTTGGGTTGAAATGCAATTTTACAAAGTTTAGGGGCTTTTATGCAAAAACTGAACTTTTAGAGTGCAAAACTATAAAAAAAAATGGATTATGGAATAGTAATGTATGTGTTTGGAAAGGGAAAAAAAAAGAGTTTTGGATCATTTTGTAATTTTAGTAAAGTTTAGGGGTCAAAATGTAATTTCTCAAAAGTTTGGGGTTTTTATGCAAATTCTGAAATTTCAAGGACAAGACTATAATTTCAGTAGAATTAGGATGAAAAACCTATTTTTGGATGAAAAATTAAGTTAGGGGCTGTTTTTCAAATTTTATAAAGTTTGGGGCTCTTTAACAAAAGTTAGAAGTCTTAATATCCTTGAAAATAAATTGTTAGAACATATGCTTTAAAGGAAGGTAGTCTTGGTTTTTCACACACTTGAGAAAGAGGAAGAGTATGTTTTTCAAGTTACTCATGTCATCAAGCTCAAGCCAATTTATCTAAAAGGACTTGTTACTTGTGATGCTATATATATTAATGACTCTTGGTTATCTATTGATGAATCTGACTATTTATTGCACTTAATTTTGCCATACTTGACTAGACTGTGATTGTTGATGGTTGATTTTGAATAACTATTGTGACATACTGGTGATTCATTGGTAATATATGTGATATTAACTATTGTATTGGATACTATTTATTGGATTGGTCGCATGTGCATTCACGCTAAGCATTGTTCATGATTAATCTTGAATAAGTCTTATTAATGGAATGTGTTTAGTCAAATTGTAACACCCTCCTAATTACCATTTCTACTGAGCATTAACATAGAAATTAGGAGAGTATTTGTAACACCCTAAAAATTATTTAAAAATTAATTTGATCTTTATTAGTAGTAATTTCAAAAATCTAGTATAACAATGATGAGGATGGCCCAACGACCTATAAAAAAAAAAAATTTCTTTAGGTGAATAGTAACCTTACGTGCCCCACGACCCACTAAAGCTTAAACCCTATATTCAGTCTTGAGGTGCTGAAATTAGGAAAACATGGAATAAGGTTAGAAATAGGTGGGAATGATAATTTTATACTTAGAATTAATTTCTGGTAATATCTAATTTCTTGGATACGGTGTTTCACCTATTCGGTGAAATTTCGATGTGCAATTCCTAAAACCAAATCTCTACAAAGTAATGAAGTTTATCCTTTTGAATGCTAAATGAATGGCTAAGATTTCATCTTGGATAAAAGATCAAATCTTAGCCACTGATATTTATTTATTTCATTGAAAAGAAATCTTGCTTTATGACCAACCAATGAGAGCACATCTTATAAGATCAACTTAACACACCTAACCCCATAATTTCTTCTTCAAAATTTCATGTAGCAAGGAAAAGAAACTAGAACCTCCATGTTTCCTTCACTAAACACCTTGAAACCTTGATTTCCAACATCAAAATCCTAAGCCAAACCTTGTAAAAATCAAAATCTTCCTTCACTGAACTTAACTTCTACAAGTATAACCGATTAAAATCTCTAAATCTCACCTTATTACCTCATCCATCACTGATTAGAGAAGGGTTTGTGTGTGTTCTAAGAGCTTAGGAGTGAAGGACTTCCATCTGGAGCAAACTAGAGACAAGGATACATTAGCCTTCAAGAGTAAGGTTTTCTTTGGCCTTTTCTTCCCAAATTTATTATGAACATTTCTGATTAGTATTATTCCAAAATTTTTAATTGTATTGGTTGATAATACATGGATATTGATATGGTAATTTTGGTTATGTTTTTCTATGATGATAGAAATCAATTTTGCCAAAAAGATGTTGAGTGATACTTGCTAGATTTTTGGGTTTCTTACAAGCAGTGTATGTTCATGAATTTTTGGGGCATGATGTAGGCATTTTTGTAAGCTAAAAAAAATATATGTTCAAGTTAGCATCTTGGGTTAGTCCCATGAATTTTTTTGGGTTCTGATTTTGAGTTAAACTACTTTAAAAAAAATCAATAATCAAAATTGTATAGGTGCTGAAATGTTGGAATAGAAGCTATAAAATTGTCTAATTTTATTAACATAGCAAATGATTGATTTATCCTTTGAAATTTTTACAGAGTGTTTACAACATCTTGAAGCATAACTGTGATTTTTATTTTGAGTTGATTCGACCATTTGCTAGGGTTAAAAATTATGAGAGTTTGGTTTAAGCTTGGTGTAAGTGGTCTCTGACCACCAAATTTGTAAAACCATAGCTAGAAAATGATTCTTACTTTGAAATTTTGATGGAGCCTTGTGGACATATTGAGGTATCTCAGGAATTTTCATAGCCTTTAAATTGATTTTTTAATTTGTGAACTAAATCATTCTCCGTAAGTCTAAATTCTGCCAAATGTTGTCTTTGTATTGGAAATGAATTAAACTCTTGATTTAGAAGTCAAATGATCTTTGGTTCAAGTATGATGTATATGAATGCATGCTAGTGACATTAACGATTGGTTTATGAGATGTGAATGAGAATCACTTGTGATTGATTGAATATATGAGCTTTAAGCTTGCATTGGTAAAAAGAAACGTGATAAATGAATGATATATATATATATATATATATGTTTGAAACATTATGAATTTCAGAAACTATGCTAATGCATATAGTAATGTGAGCTTGAGGATGATGTATGTACTAAGCGAAGAATAAAGTCCCCTTTAGTCCAAAAAGGGCATGCAAAGGTCCCCTTTAGTCTGAAAGGGCATGGGAAAAGTCCCCTGAATGTGCAAAGGGCACAGGAAAGGTCCCCTTTAGTCTAAAAAGGGCATGAAAAGATCCTTCGATGTATCGAGGCACACAAAGTTGAAAATGAATTATTATGATGTTGAGTAGTATGACATATGTATACTGAGTGATTGAGTATTAAAATAAACCCACTTTAGAATAATGACTTTTGAACTTTAAAATGAACCTTTGATGATGATGGAGTGATAAGGTTAGATTTTTCCTTATCTTGATTGGCTATAGTAATTAAGTAGTCAAAATATCTATTTATTTCTTATTCAAAAAGAAATAATGAAATGGATGGCTAGGATTTGGTTTGATAGTCAAAGAATGAATCTTGTCCATCAACTTAGCTCAAGATAAGTGGCTCACTTTAACTTGGGAACAAGTAGCTTTTCTGTTAAACGCACACGAAATTTCCATACGGATAAGATATTAGTTCCCGAGTAAAAATAATAAATGAAATGTCAAGATTAAAACTTGCTTTTCAAGTTTTAATCCTTGCCATCCACTTTGCATAAAGTGGTTGGTAAAGGTTACTTGGCCACCAAGTAACTTGTACTGTTTAAAAACCGCACATAAAACTCCCTGAATGGGTAAAGCATGATTGGTAGTCAAACATTACCCAAAAATTAATTCTAGGTATAACTTCCCATTCCTTACCATTTCTAACCTTAACCCCCTCTTTTCTCAATCCAGGGCATTTCCCAATCCCGAATCTAGGGTTTCTGCTTTAACGGGTCCATGGGGCCCGCAAGGTTACTATTCACCTGGCCTAAATTTTTTTTTTATAGGTCCATTGGGCCACCCTTATCATTGCTAAACTGTCATATTTTTGAAATTATGACTAACAAAGCTCAAATTAATTTTTAATTTTTAGGGTGTTACCTTACCACCCACCTTAAAAAGAATTTTGCCCTCAAAATTCATATGAAAACAATTTTAAAAGACAAATTTCATAAATTAAATAAGGAATTCACACATAGTTCAAACAATTCAATCAAATCCTAAGCATTCCTACCTCTAATCAGACCATCTAGTGCTGATGTCCCTCAACTATTAGCAATCTGGTGTGGTGGCTTTCCAACAGGGTTTGAATATCTCTCTAGACACCCTCATTATATGTCCTGGACTTTCCACATCGATAGCATACGTTCTGCCTAGCCAAGCAAGGTCTACCCCATGGTTCTTCCCACATTTTGGACAATCTTGTCTCTGGTTGACCGTTGTTATTTACCCTCATGCATTGGGCTGAAACTACTTCTTTTGGGCGGTGCACCCTCATATTCTTGATCTTCAGTGCCAGTCTTCTTAGAATCGTTGCTAGGCTTTGGCAATTGCTAACTTCCTATTAGATTCCTCAAGCGACACTCATTCAGGAGAGTAGCAAAATCTTTGATCTCTAAGGGACTCACAATTGCTTAAATATCCTCTCGTAAACCTCCTTCATACTTCATGCACCTCCAAGCTTCATCAGGATTGCGCAAATAGATAATAGAAGATTGGTAGAACTCATCAAATTTTATCATGTACTCTGCTACACTCATAGATCCTTGCTTAAGTGCCATGAACTCCAGCTCCTTTGCATTCCGATTTAATCTTTCCACCATCCATTTGGCCATTTTGGCTTGTGCTCTCATATCAGCCATCTCCTAGAGAGTACTCATCATGTCATTCGATTCAGCTTTCCCGTTCCTAGAGACGTCTACCTCATTAGTTCCTAAACACACCAATCAAAGATATTGAGTTGATCAGGCTCAACACTATGCTAAGTGTGATAGCAACCAACTACAACACCATGAGACTATCATGCATATTTAAACCCTATATCCTATCATATAGATAAGATTCAAGGCATGACTTATCTATAATTTGGAAGCATAGTCAGTCCCATTCTCAAAGTCCTATAAGGATGAACTCTTGATACCATAATGTAACATCTCCCAAGTGCAACGTCATCTTAAGTCATGACATTATGCTTGGAAGTTGTTACTTATAAATTAGCGGACCTTTCTTAGTTATCTATAGTAAGATCGATTAATAAAGTAACTAATACTAATTCTATTAAAATGTGTAACAAAGAAACACAAAATTTATTGAATACATAGCTAAGTACAAGAGAAAGCTCTTCTAAGAGCTTTAGTACAATACGTTCTCTATTTCATTTACATACATATAACTCCAACTAAGTATAATAAAGTAGAAATATCAACTACTAAACTACTGGAGTCCTCAGCTCTTCACGTAGCAGCCCCATTATTCTCTGATCAACCTGAGGCGACATGGGAACACAAAAACACATAGGGTGAGAATTATACAATTCTCAGGGGCAGCTCCCTAATTATACTGTAACACACTCCTAATTACCATATTTTACTCGAGCGCTAATAGAGTAACTAGCACAGTGTTACTTATGTCCATGATCTATACTAGTCGAAATATAAGGCAGCAAAGAGCTTTAGATACATATGTTGCAACACTCATATTTACATATATGAACAAAATCTCTAAGTTTACAAGATATACATCATAATGCCAAACAAGTCGTCAACCCCTAAACTAGTCAGGACTCCGTAACAAAAGGGCTAGCCTCTCTGTAATCGGTCCAACAAAATCACATATCGATACAATGAACCAGTACATCTAGTAAATACATCAAAGGCTGGTAACATCCTAACCCTACTCTACTACTACGTACAAGCCAAGAGTCCCTGGAGACCTCATGTCCTCCTACAAGAAGCCATTGGCCAGGAGGAGAGCCTCGCCTCCGCCAGGCGTGGACCCTTAGGTGGGTCCGAGTCAGAGGATGATGATGAAGGAGCGGACATCTGGAGGGCAGGTGATGCGGCTGAACCTCAAACATCTGGGTGTGCCATATGAAGGGGCACGCCATCATAGGGACAAGAGGATTGAACTCCTTAGCAAAAACCGACATATGAAGGAACGGCCGAAAAACACATATACACAAAACTAAGAGTAACCTATGACATACAAGGAGTCAAGTGCCGGATTGTCCTCCACACCCATTGTGGCAAGTCAAGGAAAAATATCAAGGACAACATCTGCTGAATTTGAGTAATACAAGTACATACAACTGGGGTGAGAATACTCTAAAATTCTAGGATGGTTCCCTAGATACTATACAAAATATAGATAATGAGTTAATTCATATAAATCATCCATACAAGAGTTATAGGCATCTATGCTAAAATATGTCAATCCTGGAATTTAGAATGTCACCACAGGAACAAGTCATGTACTATTATTTGGAACCATAAGTTCAATTTCATGTATTCTCCTCTATTGATTAACATAGGGAAGGCTTAATTTCACATAAAGGTGCATCTGCATTTGATAGTTCCACAGAGGACAATAGACTGCTAGGACATGAGCTCATTCTATTCGTGATCATCAAACCTCATTTTTTTCCATTTTGAATCATACACAGTTCTATTCCTAGCCATACGTCTACCGACTTATAAATTTTCTAGGAAGTCCTTATTTTTGCCTTACCTTTTTATCCCACCTAAGCCTTGTTTTGTTTTCTCTTATGTTCAAACATGCACCGAACTTTATACATACTATTTCTTTCTTTCTCACATAACTCATTATGTACTTCTTTTCTTTCCTCAAAAGTACGCTTACATTACAAGTAGGTATTCAATCATATTAAAAGGCTTATTCATGTCTCATGAATAAGTAATTGAAATAATTAGCATGCATTCATATACCATACTCTTGGACTAGATATCATTTTACCACAAATTTTCAGCCATTCTCACATTCCAGCACCTTAGATTTCCTGTCCTAGGTACAACATTTAATTGCCATATCAAACGGCCATTTCAAGAGCCACAAAAATTTTATATGACACTTCAATGTGTCTAGGAGGCCCTGAAAATTTCATAGCAACAGGGCTCCCAGCCTTGTGACTAAATTGGACAAATTCAGTGGTTAGAAGCCACTTATTCACAACCCAGACCAAGGTTCTTGTAATTTTTTACCCTAACAAATGATTGAATCAACTCAAATAAAATTCACAGTAATAATTCAATATGTTATTAACTTCGTGTAAAAATTTCAAAGGCTAATTAAATCGTTTGCTATGGTAATAAAATCGGACAAACTTATTGCTTTAGTTTCAACAACCAAGATAGCGTCCATCCCATTTCAGAAAATCAACTGTAACGCCCAACTTTTACTGTCATTTAGAAATTACCGAATTACCCTAGGTAATTCTTATATAAATTTAAACCGAACAATCCTCAATAGAGGAATATAACATTAGAAAAGAGGTTATGAGCGATTCCTACAAGAGTTGCAAGCCCCGAATTTCTGACGTGTAAAATGACCAAAATGCCCCTGATGTTGTTTTACTCAAAAATGAGGATCGTGGGCCCCCCGTCCCAAGGGGATGTTCTGAGGATAATAGGGGATTATTTGTGTTATGCATGTTAATAGAGGAGAACAATCTCAATTTTGAGTTTCGACGCGAAATGACCAAAACACTGCGGCCGTTTTAACTCGAATTGCGTGCAACTGAGCCCGAACCTCACTAAAATGTTTTAAAACATGTTTTTAAGCTATGATTAACCATTAGTTAAGCTTGGGCGATCTCGGGCAATTTTTAAGTAAAATGACCATTTTGCCCCTCTCTTTTGTAGTTTGCAATTTTTGAGATTTTGATTCGTCTAATGAAACCTAAGCAATATTAGGCTCAAATTAAAACTTATTAAATTCTAATTACTAATCTAGAGTCCAAATTATTTATTTAAATTAATTAGAATATGAAATTGCTTAAAAACACCAAAATTGCTTACTAATTCACCTAAGCCCTTAATTGCAAATTCTCTAATTTGTAAATATACCTTACCTACACCTAAATAATGCATGGAACACACAAATTTCTCCTCCTTGGGCTGTAATGGACGAAATTATTGATGCCATTATGCATAAGAATAATTGCCCAAAGATACACTAAAACAAAATGCCAAAATGTCACCATGAGACATAATTCCCTAAATTCATACAACTTGTCTTGAATCCATGTTTTCCTCCCTTTGTTCCCCATGAAAATCCATCAGCCTTCCTCCTTCATTTGTCCATTTATGAGCTTCAAAATCTCTATAAATAGGCATGCTTGAAGAGGTGTTAGAAGCCTTTGATCATAACTTACACAATTCTAGTTCTTAGGAGCACCAAAAGCTTTCTTTCTTCCTCCTCCTTGGTCGAATTCTCTTCAGTTTTTCAAAGAGATTTTCTTCCATTTCACTCAAAGAAACCAAGTTCTCTTCCTTTCCTTCAATCAGATTAGGTAGGGAGTTGTTTCTAAGTTCATTTTATGCTATGACAAGTTATGTTTCTAGCTCAAAAATGATGATTTCATGGACTTTCTTCTAGCTTTCAATTTCGGTTTTGTTTTCCCTTTTCTTTTAAAAACATTTCGGCCTTATGGCCTAGATTATGATGAGACCATGGTTTGATGATGAGGTTCTTGAGTATTGGTTGCAAAGCCTTCACAAGTTAGACCTCTAAAACTTGAAGGTTTCACTAGTTTTTAAAGCTTTACAATTTCGGTCTTTCTTTCCTTATTTTTTGTTAATGATTTCGGCCAAATGGCCTAAGAAGGAATATGATGATAGCTTGATGATGAGGACCTTGAGTGTTGGTTGTAAATCCATCACAAGTTAGGCCTTTAAAGCTTGAAAATTCCACTTGATGCAAAACTTTAAAGAATGATGTTTTTATGATGTAAAAAAAAGATCTTGAGTTTAGAACTTGAAAGATGTAATTTTCACTTTGTCTTGCTAAGATATATTGGGTTGAATTTATATTTTTCTAAAGTCTTGGAAGAGCTCTAGTAAAGAAACAAAATGAACTTGCATCCATGTTTAAGTTTATGCCTTGCATAACCATGTTTACTTTCTATGTCATCACTAAATTCTCAAGAATGAATAAATGAACTTGCATATTCATGTTTAAATTTCCAAGCTTGCATTTCATGTTTATGTTTCAAGTTGTCACTTAATCTCTAAAGATAATAAAGAGGATGCATCTCATATTTATTTTATGCTCTCACTTTATTTTATAATGGCTAAAAGAATCAATGCATGGCATGTTTATTTTATGTCATCACTTAAAGATCCTAGAGTTCAAAGACTTGCCCAAGTATCACAAGCAAAGTTGGAACCATGGTAATAAAAACTCTAAAGCTTCCTTAAGATTATGGGAGTCAAAGAATTCATTCTTTAAAAAGTCTTGAGTTTGGAGCTTAATAAGATATAATAAGAGTTCTCTTCTCCCTTCACCGGTCCAAGTGCGGACCGCCATTTTCTAAGATCTCTTCTCCCTCCATGGTCCAGTGCGGACTACCGCGCTTCAGTTTCTTGCATCATGTTTATAATTCCAAGTTATCACTTTATAAAGACAAGATTAAAATGAGGTTGCATAGCATGTTTATAATTCTAGTTATCACTAAATCTCTAAAGCTCAAGACTTGCTCCTTTTATCTTAAGTGAGAATTTTAATCGTGAAGATTCTTTCAATATATAACTCGGCCTCATAATTAAGGTAGGCCCAAGGTGATTTTAAATAGCTACTGATTTAGTTCTATAATTTCTTTCAAGATTAACAAAAAGAATTAGTTTCTAAAAGAGTTTTAAGGCTTTGCAAAGATTTTATGGGAAACTAGTATCTTACATATACTTAAAATATAATTTTAAGCAATTATGTGAGGTTCATAATTCAGCCACTAATCTGAGTTTAGTACTACTTTATGATGATGGTTTAATATGTTTGAAGTTGTGATAATTATAGTTTATTGCTAAAGGAATAATTCTATGCATGTTAGAAATAAAACTAGCTTCCTAGAAAACTTAAAAGCAAGATTTCTAGGACTTTAGAGAATGAAATTTATGCATTCTGTCCAGAACCTTTAGTGGCCTTAAGAACCAGATTTTATTATGTTTAGATAAGGGACAATGATTCATAATTGGTTTAGTAATTAATTTTAGGATCATAGGGAAAGCCGGTAACGAGAAAGGGTTAAAAACGTAACTTCTAGCACACGTAAAACCTTAAGAACAACTTACTATCTATGCTATCCCATATAGTCTAATAATGTTCTTAAGGCTTATAATTGATGGTAATAAATCCCTTAGATGCATAAGTAATTAGTTTGATAACTAAGGTTACCCAATTTTAGAGTTCGGTTATTTAAGGGAGCTTCCTTGAGAATTTTAGATGACATCTTTAGATGCTTTGGAATGTAAGTTATATGATGATGTAATGCCTATTGAGAAATTGATATTATTGAATGATTTCATGGCTTGCATGTTATAGTTGTTGTTGCAAACAATGAGAATGTTCATGCATCCTGATGATTATGATATAACATGCTAAGACTTAATGATGACTTAAACTTATGAGGAAATGATCCTTTGGACCCATCAGACTATAGGTGGTGAAAAGGTGATCTTGAGAAAATGATCCTTTAGACCCATCAGACTATAGGTGATGAAAAGGTGATTCTTGCCCCTTAGCCCGTTCTCTCAAAAGGGTAGAGTTGGGATTTTAACTTATCAAAAGGGATAAGTATATGCTAGTGACGACTAGTAAGGTATGAGCTCATAACCTAGATTACTCCCAAAAGGGTGGAGTATAGGGTGGCCTAGGAAAATGATGATGAAAGTAACTTTAAGTCACCTAAGGAACTAAGTAATGTATTATGTGATTATGATGATCTTCTATGCATAGTATTTATGAGATAATGATGAGAAATATGATATTCTTCTATGCATAGTATTTATGATATGATGATAAGGAATATGATGTGGTCTTATGCATAATTATGTTATTATATATGAAAGGAAAAGTTCATTATAAACATGACATGCTAAGTTTATGATGCATTATAAGACGCATGATTAAAATGAACGGACCTCGGTAAAGTATATTTCTGAACTAATTAAATGAATCTTAGCATGCTCACATTTTCATAATGAAACCCGAGGTTCCTGGGGACGATGGTGATGACACAATGCATATGAGATGAGTACCCTCCTGAGATTCTTTTATAAGTTTCTCATTCCCTCTTCTTTCTTTCCATCTCATTTTCAGAAAGTGATGATGATGTTCGTGATTCCCGTTGATGCTCTCACCTGGTAGATGCACGTGATCTTGTGAACAAGCTTATTATCCTTGAGGAACGTATTGCTAGACCTTGAGCGTGAACTTGGATATCTATTCCTATC
This sequence comes from Dalbergia oliveri, assembly GCA_030441495.1. Classification (NCBI taxonomy): domain Eukaryota; kingdom Viridiplantae; phylum Streptophyta; class Magnoliopsida; order Fabales; family Fabaceae; genus Dalbergia; species Dalbergia oliveri. Next base: position 38,349,239 of record JAMLFY010000008.1, read on the forward strand.
TCTAAAGTGTTATAAATAGGTGCCGTTAATAGATGTTTTTCCATCCATATATTATTTATATTTTGTTCAATTGCCTACATCTAGCTTAACTCGTTGGTAGGCAAAATATCTATGTGAAATGTAATTATGGATGTCATATGATGGAGCCAATATGATGTGTTCTTCATGATATGTCTGTTGTTTTCTGCTTTATCCGATTATCGTTCACGTTATGCGGCTCACGTTTTCAATTATGTTTAAAAAAAAATGGCTCGTAATTTCACTAAGTATTTTCAAAGCATGATTAAGGAATTGAAGCAAAGAGTAAAGTCTAGTAATTAATCAAATACAACCTAGGCATATTGGGTTAATTATTAGGGTGTTACATTTTGATATAGAGTAGTTCGTTCTCATAGAGCCTGAGGATTGGACTGGCTATGCTTCTAAAGCATACTACGTTAGAAATGTCATGTGTATATATTTATCATTAGGATGAGCTTGAGGCTTAGAGATGCATGACCACTGTATGTTGCACGTGCCATGGTAACTTGCTCATTTTGCATGGAATGTTGAGCCTGATCACCTCAGTGTTGCCTGTTTTGTGTGTATAGGGACCAATGGCACGTTGACAAAGACTAGGAACACAGCAGAATAACCAGGAACAACGAAACTATTGAAGCACTCCACGATTTGGCAAGGACAATGAGAATGATGATGGATCAAATGGATCAAGATCGCCAAGCTAATGCGAATCAAGGCCATGAGATTCCCGAACATGCTCGTTTTGGGAGTTTCGTAAGGCGAACCCACCAGTTTCAAGGGGACCCTCAATCCAAATGTTGCATATGAATGGATTCGGAATATTGAGAAGGTCTTTGCTGTAGTCCCATGCTCAAGGAGCAGAAGGTCACCTTCGCTACCCATATGCTTGAAGGTGATACCCTTTTGGTGGACAGGTGCCGAAGGCTCCTGGAGGCAACCGACATGGACATTGATTGGGAACTATTTAAGGTCCATTTTTATGAGAAGTATTTCCAGAGTCGGTCAAAAATGCCAAGGACATTGAGTTTATGCAACTTGTCCAAGGAAATATGAATGTGGCCCAGGACACTGCAGATTTGAAGAACTTATTAAGTTCTCAAGGATGTATCAGGGTAACCCCGACAAGTATTGGAAATGCATTAAATACGAGTCAAGATTAAAGGCAGAACTCAATGTGGAGGTTGCGCATTTGGAGATTAGGGATTTCTCTACTCTAGTTAAAAAAAAATGGCTCGTAATTTCACTAAGTATTTTCAAAGCATGATTAAGGAACTGAAGCAAAGAGTAAAGTCTAGTAATTAATCAAATACGACATAGGCGTATTGGGTTAATTATTAGGTGTTACATCAACACTCAAGAAAATTCATGTAATTAGTTTAAGATGTTAAATCCAACATATAATTTTTATAGCTCATGAAAGCCACAAATATACAGAAAGTTCGTGCACAACTACTACTTACAAGAAATCGAAATTCCAATAGCCTAGTCCAAATTTCTTTTGATAAAACCCTTTTTTAACACCATCCAACCACATCACAAAAATTAATACATCAATATCCACATAATATCAATCAATACAATCAGAATTTCAGACCTAGCTCAACCCAAAACAGATCAGAAAAATTTTGACAAAGAAAGGCAACAAAAACCCTACTTGTGGTGACCTAGTAGGTCTTTGGCTCCAAGATGATTCCAAGCTTGATTCCTTCCACTCCAAAGCTCCCAAACCAACTCCAAACCCTTCTTAAATCAGTGAGGTGTGAGGTAGCAGGACAAGATTTGATGAGGAATAGAGATTTTGTTCGGTTGGATTTGTAGGAATTTAGTTGTAGAACAAGATTTGGAAAGGAATGTTAAGGTTTTAACAACTCTAGCTTAGGGATTTTGGATTAGAACTCAAGGTGGAGCTCAAGAAGATGAAAATGGTGGCTGATCTCTTTCTCCCTATGCTAGACGAAATTGCAAGTGTCTTCTTGAAGAAGATATGGTTTTATACTTATCATAACTTGACTTTATATCATGTTACATAAATGCATGTTTTATGAAAAGAATAAAATAGAATGGATGGCTAAGATTTAATCTTGGAATTCAAGATTAAATCTTGGCCTTGCAGATATCCTAAATGGATAAACATCATCCATTTATGGTGATTAATCAATTTTCTGTTAGAACCATATTGAAATCTTACCAAACGGGTAACGCCGTATCCATTAAATCTATATTACCCGAAAATTAATTCTAAATATAAAATTTTCATTTCCACTTATTCCTAACCTTATTCCCATGTTTTCCCAATTTCAGGCACCTTTGGTTTAATATAGCGTTTCAACTTTCTACGGCCTATCCGGGCTCGCAAAATATTATTCACTTTTTTTTTTTTTGAACATAAAGTCGTTCTAATCATTCCTACATCTATCAGAATCTTAATATTCGCATTAATAAATCCTCAATTAATTTATAAAGAAAATTAGGGTGTTACATAAACACTCATAATGCCATCGTCATTACCAGCCACTTCGGTTTATCAAGAAAATGTGATCATGCAATACACATTAAAGATTCATTTTTAAAGTTTTAAAATCATTCCTCCGAAGTGGGTAGCTTTTACAATCAATCACTTAGTGCACATATGTCATGAAGCTCAAACACATAGTAAGTAATTCTAATCAAGAGATTACATATGATATGATTATGCATATGCTAAATGTAGTGAAATTATCCCAAGTAATCTGGTTTCACTTGTGGCCACAAAATCAAAATCAGTGCATTTTTTCTTTTCATTGACATAATAAAGACTTAGTTTATACCCAATGGGTATTTGCTGTGGACAATTCCACAATAGATAGTTTATACCAAATGGTATTTATAATGGACACAACACTTAAGGGAAATAGACGCTTAAGGAACGAGCCATTCCTATACATGATCATCGAACTTCATTTTTTCCATTTCGAATCACGCAGACTATTCCTAGCTGATACGTCTACTGACTCAAAACAAATTTGGGAAGTTCCCTTTTTCCTTCCCCTAATTCAATCTAAGTCTTGTTTTTGTTTTGTCCATATGTCAGAACATGCATGACGAAATTTATATATGTTCTCTTTTTCTCATATAATTGCATCAAGTACTTTTCTCTTTTCCCAAATGCATGCATAAGCCACATGTAGGTATTTCATTCATAATGGAATTTCAATCATGTCTCATAAACCACTCTTTATTTCCTCTAGCATGCATTTATGTGTCACAAGTCACATGGCCAAACATTTAATATCAAATATTCATGTCATACTAGAACCAAAATGTCATTATATTATCAATTCAAGGCATTGTTTCATTTCCAGCACAATGGCAGATTTTATACCTTTGTAGAACAAATTAAGTTGCCCATCAAAAAATCAGTTCAGAGGCTATAAAAATTACCCAAGACACTTCAATGTGTCCACAAGGTCCCGTAAAAATTTGAGAGCAAAAAGAGTTCTCTAACTATGTGAATAAAATTAGACAAATTTGGTGCCAGAAACAACTTAACAACACCTTAGAACAAAATCTCATAATTTTTAACTATAGCAAATGATTGAATCAATTCAAAAGAAAAATTGCATTTATATTTCAAGATGTTTTCAACACTCAGTAAAAATTTCAAAGGAAAAATCAATAATTTTCTATGTTAAGAAAATTAGACAAATTTGTAGCTTCTATTCCAATAATCCAGGCAGCACATAGTTCACTTCAGTTTCTGAATTTTTTTTAAGCATTATCAGTCAAAATCAGGGCCCAAGAAAATTCATGGACTAGCTTAGGATGTTATCTTCAACATATATTTTTTATAGCTCATAAAAATGCCCACAATAGTATCAGAAAATTCGAGTTTAGTAGCTGCCTATGTAAAAACCGAAAATCCAGCAGCATGACTCAAAATCTCTTTTCACAAAAATGATTTCTAACATCATCCAAACACTCCACCAAAATTAATACATAAATATCAACATATCATCGACCAATAAAACTAAAAATATTCAGCCAAATCAGTAATAAAATCAGAAAAAAAAAATTTGAAGTAAAAAAGGTTTAAAATGCCCTACTTTGATGGCTTTAAGGATCTTGGCTTCAAGGATATTCCAAGAGTGATCTTGCTCACTTCAAGGCCACCAAACCCTTCCTTAGGCAGCAATAGATGAGGTATCAAAGTGAGAATTGGTGACATTTCAAATTCCAATCGGTTGGATTGATAGATCTTGATGAGTAGAACAAGTTTTATGAAGGGATCTTGGTATTTTAGTGGTTTTGAGTTAGTGTTTTGGGGATTTGGAAGCAAGAATGATGGTTTGGGAGCAAGAATAATGGAGGAGAGGTTGTTGGAGTATGCTAGCCAAAATTGATGATGATGGAGTGAAAAGGTTGGTGATTTTTCCTTATCTTGATTGGATATAGTAATTAAGTAGTCAAAATGTGTATTTATTTCTTATTCAAAAAGAAATAATGAAATAGATGGCTAGGATTTGGTTTGATAGTTAAAGAATGAATCTTGTCCATCCACTTGGCTCAAGATAAGTGGATCACTTTAACTTGGGGAACAAGTAGCTTTTTCAATTAAAATCGCACACGAAATTTCATCTAACGGATAAGATATTAGTTTCAAGAAAATATAATAAATGAAAGGTCAAGATTAAAACTTGCTTTTCAAGTTTTAATCCTTGCCATCCACTTGGCATAAAGTGGTTGGTAAAGGTTACTTGGCTACCAAGTAACTTGTACGGTATTAAAAACCGCACCTCAAAACTCTATCAAACGGGTAAAACACCATACCGGGTAGTCAAACATTACCCAAAAATTAATTATAGGTATAACTTCCTATTCCTTACCATTTCTAACCTTAACCCTCTCTTTTCTCAATCTTGCATTTCCTGTCCGAATCTAGGTTTTGCTTTATAGACCCTGGGACCTACAAGGTTACTATTTACCCTGGCCTGAAATTTTTTTTTTGATAGGTCTGTTGGGCCACCCTCATCATTGCTAAACTGTTATATTTTTGAAATTACGACTATCAAAACTCAAATTAATTTTTAAATAATTTTCAGGGTGTTACATAGTAAAGAACATATGTGTACTAAAGCTCATAGAAGAGCTTCCTTTTGTACTTGACTTATACTAAATAAATACTTTGTTTCCTTGTTATATATTTTGATAGAACCACAAGTTAGTTACTATACAATTCAACCAATTCTTGCTATAAATAATTAAGAAAGGTCCGTAAATTTAGAAGTAGCAACTCTTGAGTACGACACCATGACTTCAGGATAAGGTTGTACTTGGAGGATATTACATTACTTACGTTCATAGTTTATACTAGTCGAAATACAATACAATAAAGTAATTTTGAAGTATATGTTGCAAAGCTTGTATCTACATATATGAACATCATTTCTAAGTTTACAATATGTATATCATACTAGCAAACAAACTAGTTAACTCCTAAGCTAGTCAGGAACTTAGTTTACAAAAGAGACACCCCTAGCATCTAGTCTATCCTGCTCAAAGTCGAAGCCCAACAAAATTTTATACAAACAGAAATGGGTCTCGACAACATCTAATACGATCAGTCTGGAGTCGGGTTCTACTACTAAACTACTACTATATACACATCAAGAGTCCCTGGATGTCTCATGCTCTCCTAAAGAAAACTATTCACCATTGGGACGATGGCATTTCCCCTATGGGGGCATTTGAACCAATAGGTAGAAAAGTCTAGGTTGAGGACAAGGAAGGGTCATCTCAGGAGAGGGCACAAGTGGTGGAGGGCTACAAATACATCGGGGTGTGCCATGTGTAGAGGCACACCATCATATGGGAAACCCAAATCAAACTCTGGGTAAAAACAGAAGGGCTATGTGGACGGTTGAAAAATATGTATGCTCGAATATGGGAATAGGCTACTATGTATAGTGAATCCAAATCCGGGTCATACTGCCACTGCTACTAGCATGAATCAAGGAAGAAGATCACTGATGGCATCTGTGAAATCTGAATACAATACAACATATATACACACAGGGATGAGAATATTATAAAATTTTCAGTACAATACTCCTCATAACTAGCAATTCCATCCATATAAGTAATATCATGTAAGGTCATATACAAAAGTAATTATAAAAATAATAATGATAATTATACATTTATTCTTGTAAACAATGAACTCAATTTAGTGCCATTTTCTTTCTTTTCTTTAATGTAGGAAAGGCTTAGTTTCACACCAAGAGGTATTTGTAGTGGATAATTCCACAAAGGACAATAGACTGCTAGGACATGAGCTCATTCCCATTCGTGATCATTGAACTTCATTTTTTTCCATTTCCAAATCACACAGTTCTATTCCTAGCCGATACGTCTACCGACTCATAAAATTTCCAGGGAAGTCCTTATTCTTGCCTTCCCTCTATCCCACACAAGCCTTATCTCTGTTTTCCCCACATGTTCAAAATTTCACAACTAAGATTCACATATTCTCTTTTGTCACAATACCCGCATCATGTACTTCTTTTTTCTTTTCTTAAAGGCATACTTACATCACGTGTAGGCATTCAATTACATTAGAGTCTCATCCATGCCTCATAAGCAATTATTTGAAACAACTAGCATGCATTCATATGCCATATACTTGGACTAAATGCCATTCTATCATTAATTTAAGCCACTCTTACCATTCTAGCACGGTAGATTTACTATTCCTGTAACAACATTTAATTTCCATATCAAACGGCCATTTCAAGAGCCACAAAAATTCTCCATGACACTTCAATGTGTCAGCGCTTGCAAAATTTCATAGCAACAGAGTTCTCTAACCATGCTAACTAAATTGTACAAGTTTAGTGGTCGAAGACCACTTATTCCAAGCTAAACCAGGTTCTCATAACTTTTAACCCTAACAAATGATTGAATCAACTCAAAACAAAATTTATTCCATGTATTATCCACTTCCTGTAAATATTTCAAAGTGTGGTTCAATCATTTGCTTTAGTAATAAAATTGGACAATCTTATTGCTTTAGTTTCAATAATTTAACAGCATCAATACCATTTCAATCTCCAATTTTTTTAAGGTATACCTTAAAACCAATGCCCAAGGAAATTCATGTAGTTACTTTAAGATGTTAGCTTCCACATGTATTTTTTCCAGTCATAAACATACCACAAATATGTCTAAATTTCACGAAATTTTCTTGTAAGCAAACGAAAATTCATCTAGTCAAAACTTCTTTTGACAAAAATGATTTTCTAACATCATCCAAACACACCACCAAAATTAATACATCAATATCCATGTATTATCAACCACTACAATTAAAAATTTTGACCAAACTCAATCAGAACTCATCAAAATAAATTTGAAAAGAAAAGGCAAAGAAAACCCTACTTTTGGTGATTTAATGGATCCTTAGTCCCAAGGTGCTCTAAGATTGCTTTCTTCCACTCCAAAGCGCCCTAAATCAACCCCTACTCCTTCCTAACTCAGTGAGGGTGAGGTAGCAAGGTAAGTTTTGGTGAGGAATAGAGATTTTAATCGATTAGATTTGTAGGGATTGAGGTATAGAATAAGTTTAGTAAAGGAATTTTGAAGCTTTAACAACTCTAGGCTAGTGTTTTTGAGATTAGAACTCAAGATGAAGCTCTTGAGGATGAAGATGGTGGCTGTTTCTACTTTCTTCTTGCTGGCTAAAATCTCTGGCTTGGTGGAGAAGTTTGGGTTTGTGTTTATCTTGTATTTAATGCATGGATAATATATTATATAGTTCAAGAAAGTAAAATGGATGGCTAGGATTAAATCTTGTAATTCAAGATTGAATCTTAGCTATTCATTTGATATAAATGGATAAGCTCCTTGTGTTGTAAAGATTAAATTAGCGTTCGTGTTAGAAATCGTCAACCAAAATCTCACTGAACAAGCAAAATAACCTGATTAAAAATATTATGAAATTCAATTATAGGTATAAAAATATTCATTTCTAACTATTTCTAATCTTATCCTTATGTTTCTAGTTTCGAGCACCTTTGTGTTCTAAATATAAGGTTTTTGTTTCCGGGCTTGCCAGGCCCGTAAAACACTATTCTTCTTTTTAAAAAATTATTCTCATCATTTCTACGTCAAGAATCTTAATATTCTCATTAACAAAGCCTTAATTAATTTCTAAAGAAAATTAGGGTGTTACATTACCATCCACCTTAATAAAAATTTTGTCCTCAAAATTTCATACTTGGAAACAATTCTGGTTGATCTTTCTTCATGTTTGACTTTAACTCCCATGTGTATTCTTCATTTCCCAGCCCACCCAAGCTACTTTTACTAGTTGCACTAATTTATTTCTATGTTGCCTGACTTTCTATCAACGATCTGAACGAGAAGGGCTGAAATGTCAAGTCATCCCATAACTGTATGAATTCATGTTCAATAATATGGTTTGGATCTGGATGATACATTCTAGTTGAGATACATGGAAGACATCATGAAGGTTGGATAAAGGCGAGGGTAAGGCTACCTGATAAGCAACTGACCCAATCCGTCAAAGGATTTGAAAAGGGCCTATGAACCTAGGTGACAACTTTTTGACTCTTAGGGCTCAACCTACTAATAGTGGGTGTAATATTCAGGAATACATGTTCTCCCTCTTCAAACTCTAAAGGGTTCCTTCGTGATCAGCATAGCTTTTCTAATGACTTTGTGTGGTAAGGATTTTACTCCTGATTTTCTAAATTTGCTCTCATCTAATTAACAAGGTCGGTCCCAACAATCCTTTTCCCTCGAATCGTACTAACACAATGGGGACTGGCACTTTCTTCTATATAAAGCTTCATATGGGCCATGCCAATACTAGTATGATGACTATTATTATAAGCAAATTCAACCAACGAAAACAACTTATCCTAACTTCCTTCTGCAATCACGCATGCCCCTAGCATATCTTCTAGGGTTTGTATGGTGCATTCTGTTGTCCATCAGTTTGAGGTTGATAGGTAGTACTTAGACAAAGTTTGGTCCCAAAGGCCTTGTAAAAGCTCCTTAGAATCTTGAAGTAAATCTTAGATCCCAAAAACTATTGAAGAGGGAACACCGTGTAGCCTCACTATTTCTTGGATGTACAAAGAAGCTAACTTATCCAAAGGATAACTAGCCTTGATGGGTAGGAAATAAGTGGACTTGGTCAATCTATCTACTATAACCCATATAGCATCATAACCTAACGATGTCCTTGGCAAACCCATTACAAAGTCCATGGAGATACTTTCCCACTTCCATTCTGGGATTTCTAAGGGGTGCAAGGTTCCAGCTGGCTTCTGGTGTTCTATTTTAACTTTTTGGCAAGTTAGACACTTCCAAAAACTCCACTATGTTTTTCTTCATCTCGGCCACCAAAACATCCTCTTAAGATCTCATACATTTTACTAGTCCCAAGGTGTACTGTGAATTTGCCCATATAAGCTTCCTCTAATATTTCATTTGAGATTGCCACTTGTTGGTACACATACTCTATTCTTGTATCTCCATATACCTTGGGGGTCTTGGGTAAATCCTGTAAATTCTTTGTATGAATTGACTTTAAGATCTCTTGAAACTCTTGATCTTCGTGTTGTGCGGCCAAAATTTTTTCTTTGAACTCACTCATTACTTTTATCTAACCTAACACCATACCTTCAGGGTTCAAAGACATACCCATTCTAAGCTTCTTAAAGCTCTCTACTAGCTCTGTTTCCTTGATTATCAAGCATGTTATGCCTAAGGATTTCCTGCTCAATGCATCAGCCATAACATTTGTTTTGCCTGGATGCTAATTTAGATTGAACTCATAATCCTTGATGAACTCCATCCACCTTTTTTGCCTCATATTCAACTCTTCTATCAAAAAGATATTTTAAGCTTTTGTGATCAGAAAGACATTGAACTATACACCATAGAGATGGTGTTGCCAGATCTTCAGAGTATAAACCACAGCTATGAGTTCGAGGTCATGGGTTGGATAGTTTACTTTGGGTTTCAACTGAGAAGCATAGGCAACCACGTTTCAATTTGCATCAACACACATACCAAACCTTTACTAGAAGAATCACAATAAACCTCAAAGGGTTCATGAGGGTCAGGTAGACTAATACCTGGTGCCATGGTCAACTTCTATTTCAACTCCTGGAAACTAGTTTCACACTCGGTGTCCACTTAAATTGAGCGTTCTTTTGGGTTAACTTAGTCAGAGGTAATGCTATCTGAGAAAAACCCATGATAAACTATCTATAGTATCCAGCTAACCCTAGGAAACTCCAATCTCCATTACCGAGGTAGGGCAGTGAAGTATTGAATCTACCTTACTAGGATCTGAGATTCCTTGTAACGCCCCAATTTTTACTATCGTTAGAAATTACCGAATTGCACTAGGTAATTCTTACATAAAATTTGAGACCGAACAATCCTCAATAAGGGAATATAACATTAGAAGAAAGGTTAGGAGCAATTCGTGCGAGAGTTGCCCCGAATTTCTGCACATGTAAAATGACCAAAATGCCATTGAGGTTATTTTACTCAGAAAATGAGGATCGTGGGCCCCACCCATCCTCAAGGGGATGTTTTGATGATAATAAGGGATTGTTTGTGTTATGTGTGTTAATAGAGGAGAAGAATCCTAATTTTGAGCTCGACGCGAAATGACCAAAACGCCCGGCGTTTTAACTTCAATTGCGTGCCACTAAGCCGAACCTCACTAAAATGTTTTAAAACATGTTTTTAAGTTATGATTGTCCATTGGTTAAGCTCTGGTGGTCGGGCAATTTTTAAGTAAAATGACCGTTTTGCCCTGTCTTTGTAGTTTTACAAATTTTGAGATTTTTGATTCGTCTAACGAAACTTAAGCAATATTAGGCTCAAATTAAAGCTTATTAAATTCTAATTAATAATCTAGAGTCAAAATTATTTATTTAAATTGATTAGAACCTAAAATTGCTTAAAACACTCAAATTGCTTACTAATTCACCTAAGCCCTTAACCGTAAATTCTCTAAATTGCATGAATACCTTGCCTACACCTAAATAATACATGGAACACACAAAACCCTCTTCCATGAGGCTGTAATGCACGACATAATTCAGCCATTATCATTAGAATTATTGCAAGATAATGCACTAAAACAAAATGCCAAAAAATTCCCTAAAACATGGCATAAAACATGCCTTAAACAAGAAATGATTTTCCTCCCTTTGTTTCCCCTCAAAATCAGCCACCCATGCCTCCTCCATTTGTCCATTCATGAGCTCCAAAATCTCTATAAATAGGCATGCTTAAGGAGTCTTAGAAGCCTTGCTCATAATTGCACAATTTCAAGTTTTTCCAAAGCTCAAAAACTTTCTTTCTTCCTTCCCCTTGGCCGAAATTCTTTCTTCAACTTTTCAAGGAGAGTTTGTTTCATTTCACTCAAAGAAACCAAGTTCTCTTCCTTTCCTTCAAACCAAATTAGGTAGGGAGTTGTTTTTAAGTTTATTTCCATGTTTTGCTAAGTGTTGTTCTTGGTTCAAAATGATGATTTCATGAACTTTCTCTAGCTTTTCTAATTGGTTTTCTTCTTTCTTTTTCTTTAATATTTCGGCCATAAGGCCTATATGGGGATATGATGATAGCTTGATGATGAGGACCTTGAGTGTTGGTTGTAAATCCATCACAAGTAGGCCTCTAAAGCTTGAAAATTCCACTTGATGCAAAACTTTAAAGAATGATATTTTTATGATGTAAAAATAAATATCTTGAGTTTAGAACTTGAAAGATGTATTTTTCACTTTGTCTTGCTAAAATATATATTGGGTTAATATTATATGTTCTAAAAGTCTTGGAGGAGCTCTAGTAAAGAATAAAATGAACTTGCATCCATGTTTAAGTTTATGCCTTGCATAACCATGTTTACTTTCTATGTCATCACTAAATTCTTAAGAATAAATAAATGAACTTGCATATTCATGTTTAAATTTCCAAGCTTGCATTTCATGTTTATGTTTCAAGTTGTCACTTAATCTTCAAAGATAATAAAGAGGATGCATCTCATATTTATTTTATGCTCTCACTTTATTTTATAATGGCTAAAAGAATCAATGCATGGCATGTTTATTTTATGTCATCACCTAAAGATCCTAGAGCTCAAAGACTTGCCCAAGTATTACAAGCAAAGTTGGAAAATGGTAGTATCCTAAGGATGCATATTTCCTTAAGATTATTGGAGTCAAAGAATTTATTCTTTAAGAAGTCTTGAGTTGGAGCTTAAAGAATTCTCTCTCCCTTCACCGGTCCATGTGGACTACCGCCGCTCCCTTCTATTTTTCTTTTATTAAGATCTCTTCTCCCTTTACTGGTCTAGTGCAGACTACCGCGCTCAGTTTCTTGCATCATGTTTACAATTCCAAGTTATCACCTTATAAAGATAAGATTAAAATGAGGTTGCATAGCATGTTTATGATTCTAGTATCACCTAAATCTCTAAAGCTCAAGACTTGCTCCTTTTATCTTAATTGAAATTTTAATCATGAACATTCTTTCAATATAAAACGGCCTCATGATTGAGGAAGGCCTAAAGTCCTATGACTTCTTTCAATTTTAACAAAAAGAATTAGTTTCTAAAGGAGTTTCGAGGTTTTACAAATATTTTACGGAAACCAGTATCACATGTGTACTTGAAATGTGACTTCAAGCAATTATATGAGGTTCATAATTCAGCCACTAATCTGAGTTTAGTACTACTGTATGATGATGGTTTAATATGTTTGAAGTTGTGATAATTATGTTTATTGATAAGAAATAATTCCATGCATGTTAGAAGTGAAATTAGCTACATAAAGCAAGTAAAACTTTAAATATGATTTACTGCCTATGCTGCCTCATATAGTCTAATAATGTTCTTAAGGCTTATAATTGATGGTAATAAATCCCTTAGATGCATAATTAATTAGTTCAATAATTGAGGTTGCCCGATTCTAGAGTTTCAGTTGTTTAAGACAGCTTTCGATAAGGATTTATGATGATGCCTCTTTGATGTTTTAAATGATAAGTCTATGTAGTGATTTGATACTTATTAAGTATTTGACGTCATTGAATGATTCCTAGGCTTGCATGTTAAGTTGTTGTTGCAAACAATGAGAATGCTTATACATGAAATAATGAAATATTCTTTGTTACTTAAAAATTTACCCTTGTTGTTGGAAGAAAGTATATTACTTGTAAAAGTGTAATTTTGAAAGGTTCTGCAAGGAAGACTTGGTATTTAAGCATGTCCATTTGTGACCCACCTCTCTTTCCTGGAATCTTCGGATGCATGATTATAGTTGGTATATATATTATTCCAGAATAAGACTATGAACGAGAAAATGTTTATAAATGATTATGAATTGAGAATTGTATTATGATATAACATGCAAAGACTTAAAGGTGACTCAAAATATATGAGGAAATGACCCTTTGGACCCATTAGACTATAGGTGGTGAAAAGGTAATCCTAAAATGATCCTTTGGACCGTCAAACTATAGGCGGTGAAAGGTGATTCTTGCCCCTAGTCCGTTCTCTCAAAAGGGTAGAGATGGAATTTTTACTTATCAAAAGGGATAAGTATGCTAGTGACGACTAGCAAGGTATGAGCTCATAACCTAGATTACTCCCAAAAGGGTGGAGTATAGGGTGGCCCAGGAAAATGATGATGAAAGTAACTTTAAGTTACCTAAGGAACTAAGTAACGTATTATGTGATTATGATGTTCTTCTATGCATAGTATTTATGAGATAATGATGAGAAATATGATATTCTTTTATGCATAGTATTTATGATATGATGATGAGGAATATGATGTGGTCTTATGCATAATTATGTTATTATATATGAAAGGAAAAGTTCATTATAAACATGACATGCTAAGTTTATGATGCATTATAAGACGCATGATTAAAATGAATGGACCTCGGTATATATTTTTCGAATTAAATGAATCTTAGCATGCTCACATTTTCATAATGAAACCCGAGGTTCCTGGGGATGATGATGATGACACAATGCATATGAGGTGAGTACCCTACTGAAATTCTTTTATAAGTTTCTCATTCCCTCTTTCCTTCTTTCCATCTCGTCTTCAGAAAGTGATGGTGATGTTCGTGATTCCCGTTGATGCTCTCACCTGGTAGATGCATGTGATCTTGTGAACCAGCTTATTATCCTTGAGGAACGTATTGCTAGACCTTGAGTGTGAACTGGATATCTATTCCTATCTTTGAAGTGTTATAAATAGGTGCCATTAATAGATGTTTTTCCATCCATATATTATTTATGTTTTGTCGATTGCCTACATCTAGCTTAACTCGTTGGTAGGCAAAATATCTATGTGAAATGTAATTATGGATGTCATATGATGGAGCCAATATGATGTGTTCTTCATGATATGTCTTTTATTTTCTTTATCCGATTATCGTTCACGTTATGCGCGGCTCACATTTTCAATTATGTTTAAAAAGAAAAAATGGCTCGTAATTTCACTAAGTATTTTCAAAGCATGATTAAGGAACTGAAGCAAAGAGTAAAGTCTAGTAATTAATTAGATACGACCTAGGCGTATTGGGTTAATTATTAGGGTGTTACATTCCTCCTCGTGATACCACATGGCCTACGAATCTAACCTTTTCCATCCAGAACTCACATTTTGACTGTAACACCCTAACTTTTAACCTAATACGCTTGAGTCGCATTCGGGCTAATTATTAGTCGTTACGACTTTGTCTTAGAACTTGACTTATTTTTCTTTAAAATACGAGTAATAAAATATTACTAATTTTTTTCTTTTTGAACTTCAAGTCTAAAATGCGATCTGCGTGTACATAGATACCGACTAATACACGTATGACATAGCAATCATGTAAACTTCATCATAGGATATATATGTAAACCATAGTATAATCACAAAACGAATTATATAAACATGCCATATTCATAACATAACAATGATGTCCTATAAACATAAGAACACCCTAAGATACTAAACACAATAGTAAAGGTCGAACATACACTAGTCCAATGCTAAACCTAGTTATAACAAAACTAGACTATTCTCCATGCTTTCGCTGCAACCTCTAATCCAGGTGACGTGACTCTTATGCCCGCGCCTTAAGGAAGATCACTAACAACCACACAATTCATCTCTGGAGATGACATGGGAGAAGAGAAGGATGAAACTTATTCAAGATTCTCAGGAGGGCTTCCTGACTTTAACATGAGTGTCATTGTCATCGTCCCAGCCATTTCAGTTTTCATTATGAAGGAGGTGTGCATGCATAAGATTCAATTTTAAATTTCTCAGGAAGTCATTTTATTGAAGTGGGTGTCTTTTAGCATGGGTCTTAATGACATGAATGCAACAGATATCTCATGTATGCATGGCAATACTTCAAGAGCATAATTAACACATATAAATAGCACATATCACACAATTCAATGCACCAATAGAACAATAATGCAACACACACACACACACACACACACACACACACACACACACACATATATATATGCCTCTTTTCTTTACTTTTTCATAATTGAACTTTCAAATTCTTTTCCATCCTCGCACATGGTCAATAAAAGGCACCCGTTTCACCTTCCCAACGATTTTCATGGTCACCAAAACTCCTCCTATTCTATTGCCTAAGATGAGCTCAATCCTAACTAGCCATCACTAGATTTAATATGAGGTAATAGAGGGGGAAACACATCACTTTCTTATCATGAGTATGCAACTTTATCATTCATCATTTCATGCTCAAAGTTTCATGATTTTTCTAAGTTAACAAATTTGGCGAAAATTCGACAACATTATGGTTGGAACGGATTTCCCCAAATTTGCTTCTTATCGCATGGCATCCAAACATGCATCTCAATCAATCATATATAATTGCAACATGCCATAAAAATCATGTCATAAAGCACATAGGCAAGCATCACATCTTTTTGCATAAATCCATAATCATAATATTCATACATAACTTAAGGCAGTAAGCATGCTCCTATCCAGTATGCGAAATCAAGGACCGGGCTCAACTAATGCACATGCTATGCTTAACAGAATATAGTGTGCAATATATACTAAGGATCATGATTTACATAACTCAATCACCTAAGGTTATTAATCCACTTTATCTTGTTTAGAAAACACTTATTTGAACATTTAAGGTCCTGGTAATCGATTACATATGCTAGTAATCGATTACCAAGCTTGTTCACACTAAGAGCATGCTGGTAATCGATTATTGCTGCTAATCGATTAACCAGAACCAAAAACTCGTTCTGGGTAGAACATCATGGTAATCAATTACATGAATGGTAATCGATTACTAGGGTCAAAACTGGTTTTGGGCATGAAGAACATCCTTGGTAATCGATTACCAGAACCAAAAATCTTTCGGATCACCATTGAGTAATGATTACATAGGCTGGTAATCGATTACTAGAACCTCAAGAGTTCGAGAAATCAAGGTTTTAACATTCTAAGTTACTCTAACACTTCAAGACCATTTTAAAACATCTTTCTAACATTCCTTTGAAACATTTTCACATTTTTACCAATCAAACCAACATTGTATCATGGCTAAGGCGCATCCATTAACCATGATTAAAATTTCCATTTAGAGATACTAAGGCAAGTCTTTTGAGCTCTAGGAATTTAAGTGATGACATAAAGATAGACATGCTATGCAAGCCTCATTTTAGATCTTTACCATTATTAGGTGATGGCTTGAAACTTAAATATGCTAGACAAGAAATGTAAACATGAATGCAAGTTCAATTCTTTATTTTAGTGCTCTAGGCCCCTTAGAGTATTCACTCTAAATCAACAATCAACTTTAAGGTTGAAATAGGTAGGCTTTGAGATTAATTATTTAGGTGATAACATAAATGTAAACATTAAATCCAAGGCTTAAATATAAATAAGCAATGCAAGGACTTGAAATATAAACATGATGGAAGTTCATTTCTTTATCTTGCTAGAGCTCATTTCAAGACTTTAAAGAATCAACTTTAATTTCAACCCTAATCAATCTTAACCAAAATGGAAATAAGCTTTAGAGTCTCTTGACACCATAGTTCCAAGAATCTCATTTGTCTAGACTTATCATCAAGCTCAAAGAAAAACCAATGAAGACAACCAACGATAAACCATTTTCATCATTCTTTTAAAACCAAAGATGAACCAAACCTTGGGCTCTAAAGGTCAAGCACATGGTGGTCTTTAGCCAACACCAAGATCTCTCATCATCAAGCCATGGTTTCCAACAACAATAAAACTAAAAAGGGAAGCAAACAAAAGGGAAGATAAAAACTGAAAATGGAAGGAAACAAGAGAGATTCAAAATCGAAAATGAGACAAAGATCTAGGCTTTAGAGATCAAGCATATGGTGGCAACAAACTCACCATCAAGATCCATCATCATCAAGCCCATGGTTTTTTACAATATCCAACATCAAGATCCGAAAATAAAGAAAGAAAAAGAAGATTCAACAATAAAAACAACACCAACATCAGCCACAATAACAACAACAACGACAACAAATGTAACGCCCAACTTTTACTGTCATTTAGAAATTATCGAATTACCCTAGGTAATTCTTATATAAATTCTTAAACGAACAATCCTCAATAGAGGAATATAACATTAGAAAGGAGATTATGAGCGATTCTTGCAAGAGTTGCAAGCCCCGAATTCCTGTACATGTAAAATGACCAAAATGCCCATGAGGTTATTTTACTTAGAAAATGAGGATCTGGGCCCCACCCGTCCTCAAGGGGATGTTTTGATAATAATAAGGGATTGTTTGTGTTATGTGTGTTAATAGAGGAGAAGAATCATAATTTTGAGCTCTGAACACGTGAAATGACCAAACGTCCCTTCCCGTTTTAACTCCATTTGCATGTAGACTTAGCCCGAACCTCACTAAAATGTTTTAAAAGGTGTTTTTAAGCTATGATTGGCCATTGGTTAAGTTCAATGGCCCCCTTAAATTGTTGAGTGATGTTACGTTTGCCCTTATTGTGTTTTGCAAATTTTGAGATTTTTGATTTGTACAAAACATAAGCAATATTAGGCTCAAATTAAAGCTTATTAAATTCTAATTCTTAATCTAGAGTCAAAATTATTTATTTAAATTGATTAGAACCTGAAATTGCTTAAAAACACCCAAATTGCTTACTAATTCACCTAAGCCCTTAATTGCAAATTCTCTAATTTGAGAATACTTACCTACACCTAAATAATACATGGAACACATAAATTTCCTCCTCCTTGGGCTCTAATGCACGAAATTATATGGCCTCCATGCATTAGATTACTTGGAAAATTTGGCACAAAGCTTCATGTAAAGAAAAAAACAAAAAATTCCCTAAAACATGGCATAAAACATGCCTTAAACAAAAATATGAATTTCCTCCCTTTGTTCCCCCTCAAAATCAGCCACCCATGCCTCCTCCATTTGTCCATTCATGAGCTCCAAAATCTCTATAAATAGGCATGCTTAAGGAGTCTTAGAAGCCTTGCTCATAATTGCACAATTTCAAGTTTTTCCAAAGCTCAAAAACTTTCTTTCTTCCTTCCCCTTGGCCGAAATTCTTTCCTAAACTTTTCAAGGAGATTTTGTTTCATTTCACTCAAAGAAACCAAGTTCTCTTCCTTTCCTTCAAACCAAATTAGGTAGGGAGTTGTTTTTAAATCTATTTCTATGCTTTGCTAAGTGTTGTTCTTGGTTCAAAATGATGATTTCATGGATTTTCTCTAGTTTTTCCATTTGGTTTTCTTCTTCCTTTTTCTTTGAACAATTTGGCCATATGGCCTAGGTGGGACTAAGATGATGGCTTGATGATGAGGACCTTGAGGTTGGGTTGTGAATACATCACAAGTTAGGCCTCTAAAGCTTGAAAATTCCACTTGATGCAAAACTTTAAGAATGATGTTTTTATGATGTAAAAATAAAGATCTTGAGTTTAGAACTTGAAAGATGTATTTTTCACTTTGTCTTGCTAAGATATATTGGGTTGAATTTATATTTCTCTAAAGTCTTGGAAGAGTTCTAGTAAAGAAATAAAATGAACTTGCATCCATGTTTAAGTTTATGCCTTGCATAATCATGTTTACTTTTTATGTCATCACTAAAATTTCAAGAATGAATAAATGGACTTGCATACTCATGTTTAAATTTCCAAGTTTGCATTTCATGTTTATATTTCATGTTGTCACTTAAAGATCCTAGAGCTCAAAGACTTGCAAGTATTACAAACAAAGTTGGAACCATGGTAATAAGAACTCTAAAGCTCACTTTCAATTTCTTTAAGATTATTGGAGTCAAAGAATTCATTCTTTAAGAAGTCTTGAGTTTGGAGCTTAATAGAATTCTCTTCTCCCTCTCCTGGTCCTGTGTGGATTACCGCTTCATTTCTTAAGATTCTCTTCTCCTCCACTGGTCCAATGCGGACTACTGCTCCAGCTTCTTGCATCATGTTTATATTTCCAAGTTATCACCTTATAAAGACAAGATTAAAATGGGTTGCATAGCATGTTTATAATTCTAGCTATCACTAAATCTCTAAAGCTCAGACTTGCTCCTTTTATCTTAAGAGAAAATTCTAATTATGAACATTCTTTCAATGTATAAATCGGCCTCATGATTACGGAGGCTTAAAGTCTTATAATTTCTTTAAAGTTTAACAAAAATAATTAGTTACTAAAGGAGTTTTGAAGCTTTGCAAAAATTATACGGGAAACTAGTACTTTATGTATACTTGAAATGTGGTTTTATGCAATTATATGAGGTTCATGATTGTACCTATCTGAGTTTAGTACTACTATATTATGATGGTTTAATATGTTCAAAGTTGTGATGATTATGATTTATTGCTAAGAGAACGATTCTATACATGTTAGAAATAAAACTAGCTTCCAAAAACCGTAAAAGCAAGATTTCTAGAACTCTAGAGAATGAAGTTTGTGCGTTCTGTCCAAGTGTAACGCCTCAATTCCGCTCTTAGAGTACAATGACCGAAATGCCCTGAGGTCATTTTTACCGGAAATTCGAGGACAATTGTCCCCAACCCTCGAATGGGTCAACTCGATGTTTGAAGAGGATTATGCTATTATGGATGATATTGAGGAGAAAACCACGTTTCTAAACTTCGGCTCAAAATGACCAAAATACCCCTGCTGTCTACACGGGAAGGTGCCGTTTGAGTCGAAACTTTTCCAGGAAGTTTAGAATGATGTTTATGAGCAATGTTTGATGTTTAGTTGTGCCTGCAGGTCCCTTTTTAGCAAAATTACCATTTTGCCCCTAGAAGTGTAACAGTAAGCCTAATGACGATTAAGCAAACCTAAGCAATATTAGGCTTTAATCGAAGATTAATTTATTTCTAATTAATCTGGAGTCAAAATAATTTATTAAGGTTAATTAGAACCTAAAATTACTTAGATAAACTCTAATTGTATCTTAAATTCAAGATTCCTAGTCATGGAATCTTGAATAGTGTTTTCTCTCTCCAATTCCTTAAATTAAGGAATTGAGCCATACCTTATTTGACCAAAAGAATTATTTTAAATTACTAATCTAATAAGATTACCCTCCTAATCAAGTCTTGAACCACCTCAATTAACCATTTTCTCACCTAAACACTTGCTTACAAACTCCTAATCAAAAGCCTAATCATAGAAACACTTAAACACATCCTTAAACCACAATTACATGAACAAAAATCCCTTCCCCTTGGCTGATGTGTTGACCGAAAATCCCCTAAAAATGGTGTCACATGTTGATTTTTGATACACTCCAAGCCCATGCCTTAGGCCATGCTTTGCCCATACCTTGCCCATGCTTCCAACCATGCTTGCCATGCCTAAGCCCATGCTTTTGTAAGAGATATTTTCCTCCTCCATTGACCTTGAAAAGCCATCAGCCATTCCCTCCCCAAATCAGCCAACATGTCTAATTTTTCTATAAATACCAAGCCTTGATGAACCTTGTCACACTTTGGTTCACTTGGTAAGTTCACACTTCTTGCAAATTCTCTCATTTCCTCTCAAATTCCCTCAACTTGGCTGATTTCTTCCTCAAGACTCCAAGAGGATTTCTTCTCCTTCCATCAAGAAAACAAAGCTTTCTTATATCTCTCTTCAAGACTTCTTAAGGTAGGGGTTTAGTTTTGATGATTTGTGTTTGTGTTTCTCAAGAAAGTTCTAGTTTTTCTCTTGGTTTCAAACTCCTTTCCCTTCCTCTTCTTTTTCGGACAAGAGGCCTTTTTACAAAAAGAATGTTAGCTTGATGATGAGGTTTCAAGATAATGACTTGTTGTTGTCATGTGAGAAACCTCTAAAGCTTGAAACAACTTGGTCTTGAACCATACATGCTTGGATTTCCTTTCTTTTCTTGGCTTAAGTTTTTGGTTTTCCTCTTCCTCTTTCCCTTAAGGATTTCAGTTTTTCTTCTTTGGATTTGAACAAAGTTTGTAAAATATGTCTAGTAGATCACGAAAGTTTTGTTAAGAAAGTTAATCTCATGATTTCAAAGAGCTCTAAGCTTACCCTTGCCAACCTTAAAGTTGGTCGGCCTCTAGAATCGCTTTAGATTGAAGCCTATGAGCAATAAAATAAAGAATATGACTTAGTTCTTGTAGTTTTGTTTAAACAAAGTGATGAACTTTGGGTCCATTTCTTTAAGCTTGATGATGAGTTCAAACCTTAAGATTTCTTTTGAAGTCTAGGTGCTAAGAACTCTAAAGCTTGCCTTATGATACATAATGGGTTGAGGTTTGTGTTCCTCTAAAAGTCTTGCAAGAGCTCTAACTAAGATAAAGACAAGATGCATTCATGTTTAAATTTATGTCTTGCATCTCATGTTTATTTTGATGCTATCACTAATTTCACAAGAGTAAATGAATGAACTTGCATTACCATATTTAAATTCTCAAGCTTGCATTTCATGTTTATATTTCAAGTCATCACTTAATCGTTAAAGATAATAATGAAGTTGCATCTCATATTTATTTTATGCTCTCACTTTACTTTCTAATGAAGAGTAAAATAAAGTGCATGGCATGTTTAAGATTTTGTCACCACCTAAATACTCTAGAGCTCAAGGACTTGCCCTAAGTATCCTAAAAGGGAACTCCATTCAAAAAGAAATGGATGAGTTTTGGTATGATTCAATAATGGTTTGATTTTGTAAAATACATGAATAATTTCAAGGAAATGTTGGAAAAGTTTTATGAGGTCTTAAGATGTTTAAAATAGTTTGGAATGTGTCAAAATCATGTTTTCTCAATTTAGGAGGTTCTGGTACGATTACCCATGTAATTGATTCCAGAAGGGTTTCCGAAGGACTTTTGGTTTGGTAATTGATTACCAGAGGTGTAATGATTACTACGACTTTTTCATGCCCAGAACCTGTTCTGGAAACCATGTAATTGATTACCTTATAGTGTAATCGATTACCTATGTTCTTTATTTTTCCTAATACATTTAACCCTAAGTAATCGATTACCATCGTATGTAATTGATTACCCGGCTTGTTTTGAAACCCAGAATGAATTCAGCTCCTGGTAATCGATTACTAGGAACATGTAATCAATTACCAAACACTTTGTTTCAGAAACATCCCAAGAGAAAACTAGTAACTTATATGCATTTCAACCCAAGAGATTATGTGATCTTATGGGTTCATGATTTGGTTTATGCTTGGCCACTGATAAATGCTGTTCTAAGGTGTTGAATGTGTAAAATTATGTTGAGTGAAGCAAGGATCAATTTAGAGAAGTTAGAAAAGAATAAGTAAGTTAAAAAGGGATTAGAGATGAGAATTTAGAACACCTTAATGCAAAGAAGTGCAAATCTGTTCTAGCATGATTAATTCAAGGATAAAATGATTCATAATTAGTAAGACATGTACAAGATCCCTTCACAAAAGATTAGGTGCTAATTTCTAAGTTTAAGATGATGATAAGAGTTTTAAAGTGGTTTATAACTTAGAGAACATGCCTAGGAATCCCTCATAATTGATCTAAGAATTAATTATGGAGCCTTAGGCGAAGATGGATCTTAAAAAGGGTCACAAATGGAGATTTTAGAGTTAAGCATACGATATTTCTGCCCTTTCATGATAAGTTCTAATTGAAATTTTGATGGGTTCAAATCTTAGAGAAAAGTTTAAGTGCTAACCCCTTGAGGTAATAAAAATGCAAACACAAGTTTAAGGCCGTAAGGGTCAAAGCATAAGATACTATGAGATAGATGGACGGAGAGTATGATTATGATGATGAACCTCGTGTGTAACATCCCTGACCGCTTTATGGATTGGCACTCCCAAAAACTAACATGAGTCTTTTCAGCGTGCTTTGTCCTCACTCACACACTTCCTGGAAACTTCCAGGAGGTCACCCATCCAAAAATTACCCCAAGTCAAGCACGCTTAAATGGAGTTCTTTCGTGATGGGCTACCGAAGAAGATGCATCTTTGTGACATAGGTAGTACCAATCAATTCATATAAGCCCTCTTTAACTATATAGTCTCATACTATAGAGACCAGGATCCTCTCATTTGGGTGTGAATCGGTTCATTCATGTACCCCTCCGCTTGGAGGAGGAGCCCGCTCTTGTCCGTACCTCCGCACCGCGACCTACTCCCTGCCCTCTCTACCATGCCCACCAGCTTCCGCTTGGTCGCCCCCGAACCACACTTACCGGGAGAGGTGCAGGCTCTAGACCATTGTAACATCCTCCTGTGCTTTATGGATTGCAACGTTCCCCAAAAACCAACATGAGTCTTTTTCACGTGTTTGTCCTCACTCACACACTTCCTGGAAAACTTCCAGGAGGTGACCCATCTAAAATTATCCTAAGTCAAGCACGTGAACTGGGAGTTCTTCGTGATGGGGTATCCAAAAAGAAAGATGCATCTTTGTGACATAGATAGTACCAATCAATTCACATAAGCCCTCCTTAACTATATAGTCATATACCTATAATAACTCAGGATCCTTCATTTGGGTGTGTAATTTGCCATTTCACTTACCCCTCCGCTTGGAGGAGGAGCCGCTCCTTGTCCGTGCCTCCCCGGACGATCACTGACCCTGCCATCCCTTGGCGTACATCGTGCACACTTATGATGATGTGATTATGTTAGTTACTTGAGCATGAAACTTTATGTGCCAAATTTGATATGGTGATATGATGAAATGTTGTGTTTGAGATGCATAGTGTTTCAAATATATGAATGAAACTGAGAAATATGCTCATGTGAACTAGAAAGTTATTGCAATGAGAAAGTTCCATGAAAATGATGCATTGACCGAAATTATTGTGGCATGACTCAAATTTGAGGAAATTTTGAGAGAAGCTGTCATGCCGCCAAATTTCAGTTAATTTGAGGGACAAAAGAAAGTTTTTGAGAAATACGAGATTTAAAGTTATATGCCGAACGCATTCTCCCTGCCCTCAGCCAAGGAGAAAGAAATGGGGGTATGAAGCCGAAGCCATACCAAAGCAACAAAGTCGCTGGTCTTAAGCCGATGCGTTTCCGAAGAATAAAAGTATATGATGTTTAAGGTGACACACCAGACGTACTTCTCTGCTTTTACTAAGGAGAAGGTAAACCGTGAGGGCATAGACATCAGCCTCCAGCGGACAAAGTCATCTGGGCTTTAGGAGCTCTTATCTGTTTCCAAGAAGGAAAAAGTCCCATGATGGTGTCCTTAGCCCCCTACCTTACTCCCGGAGTCGGGATTTATGATGATTATGATTATGTTTATGATTCGCTTATCAAGAGGATATAAAGAAAGAACTAGTGACGACTAGTTAAGGTATGAGTCATAGCCTAGTTAATGGTGGCATTACTATATTAATGGTGTCACAAGTATGAGAAAAGGAAAGATGTTCAAAGAAAGTTTCATGCCACTCAAATGTTGTTTGAATTATTGTTTGATTTACCTAAAGAGCTGCCATGCATCCATAAATATTATGTTGCATACATGCATTAAGAATCATTATAAAAGACATGGACCTTGGATAAATACCTTTGTGAAAACCTCATAATGAACTTATGCATGCTTAACCTTTTCATAATAAACCCAAGGTTTCTGGAATTAAAACGATGACACTAGGATAGAGGTTCCCTATGATTATTTAGCAAGAATTCTCACCTCTCTATTTCTTTCCGTTACGTTTTAGAATTCACTTGTTGCCGTGATTTTCATTTACCCGCCTACATGGGAAGTGCATTATGACCCCAGCATCAGCCCTGGACCCACTTCAAGGGTCATTGCGAGGTGTGCGTTTTGCATACGGCGGACGCCCTTTTGCTTTCCCCGTCTCCAGTGATCGTTTCAATCCACTTTCACCCTTTGGCGACGACCTAACCTCTGAGGCACACCTCGAGATGAGTGGCCCGTCGTGCCCATCCTTCCTCGTCGGAGGGTCTTCCCTTCGTTTCCTATGGGTTCGAGGAGGTAGCGAGGACACGGCCACGCTTTAGGCATGCGAGGCGCGTCGACCTCAGAGGGCCGACCATAACGCTCAGGCCACATGATTCCTCGATTGCTATGCCTAGATCCCTCTTCGTTGGGCTACATCCGAGGAGCTCGTCAGTTCACGGGCTACATCTCCCCAACCGAAGATTGGCATCGCCAGGAGGCTTGGAGAGTAGAGGGTAGCGATAGTTAGGTGTTTATCCTTTGGGGGTTGTCTCATGTATTTGTTATCATGTTTCTTATTTTATGTTATTGACCTTAAAGCTCTGCCCATAATGGGTAAGACTTTATGTTCTTGTATATTTCTATTGTGATGTATAAACTATTATCTAATGTGATAGGAATGATGTTTATGATGGATGTG
Organism: Dalbergia oliveri; assembly: GCA_030441495.1. Lineage (NCBI taxonomy): Eukaryota > Viridiplantae > Streptophyta > Magnoliopsida > Fabales > Fabaceae > Dalbergia > Dalbergia oliveri. The sequence goes on from JAMLFY010000008.1 coordinate 38,375,168, forward strand.
TTCTTTAATGTTTATGTTCTGATGTTTTATATATTTCTGCTTTACGTTGTTTGTAATGTTATGCGCAAAGGCTCGCACTTTGTTTTATATAAATAATTTCAAAAAAAAATTTACCCAATTTTCCGCTAAGTATTTTATAAATGAATTTAAAGAGAAGTAATAACTAATAATTAGTCTTGATACATCCTAGGCGTATTGGGTTAAATATTAGGATGTTACATCAGAACCTTTACAACTTAAGAACCAAGTACTATTGTGTTTATATAAGGGAGAGTGATTCATAATTAGTTTAGTAATTGATTTTAGCACCATAAGGAAAGCCGTAATGAGAAAGGGTTAAAAATGCAACTTCTAGCACACGTGAAGCCTTAAATATAACTTGCTGCCTATGTTGTCCCATTTAGTTTACTAATGTTCTTAAGGCTTATAATAATGGTAATGATGATAATGAATCCTTTAGATGCATGATTAGTTAGTATGATAATTGAGGTTACCCGATTCTAAAGTTTCGGATGTTTAAGACTTTTGTAAGAACTTATGATGATAGTTCTTTGAAGTTTGAAATGATAAGCTTAAAAGTGATTTGATGCTTATTAAGTATTTGATATCATTGAATGATTCCTGGTTTGCATGTTATAGTTGCTGTTGCAAACAATGAGAATGCTTATGCATGAAATAATGAAATATTCTTTGTTATTTAAAAATTTACCCTTATTGCTAAGAAAGTATATTTAAGTGTAATTGGAAATTCTAGCTAGGAAAGACTTGGTATTTAAGCGTGTCCATTTGTGACCCACCTCTCTTTCCTGGAATCTCCCATGCATGATTAAAGTTGGTATATATATTATTCCAAAATAAGACTATAAACGAGAAAATGTTATAAATGATTATGAATTGAGAATTGTATTATGATATAACATGCAAAGACTTAAAGGTGACTTAAAATATATGAGAAAATGATCCTTTGGACCATCAAACTATAGGAGTGAAAAGATGATTCTTGCCCCCTAGTCCGTTCTCTCAAAAGGGTAGAGTCAGATTTTTACTTATCAAAAGGAATAAGTATATCTGGTGACGACTAGAAGGTATGAGCTCATAACCTAGATTACTCCCAAAAGGGTGGAGTATAGGGTGGCCCAAGGAAAATAATGATGATGAAAGTAATTTTAAGTCACCTAGGACACTAAAGGAATGAAATATGTGCACCATGTCTGTGCATAGCTATGGTATGATGTTCTTCCTGCATAGCATTTTATGAGATGATGATGAGAAATATGATGTTCTTCTATGCATGTTATTATGATATGAAGATGAGGAATATGATGTGTTGATGAAAGGAAAAGTTCATTATAAACATGACATACTAAGTTTATGATGCATTATAAGACGCATGATTAAAGTTAAGAACCTCGGAAGTATATTTCGAACTTAATAAATCAATCTTAGCATGCTCACTATTTCATAATAACCCCGAGGTTCCTGGGGACAATGATGATGACACAATGCATCATGAGGTGAGTACCTCCTGAGATTCTTTTATAAGTTTCTCACTCCCTCTATTTTTCTTTCCATCTCGTCTTCAGAAATAAAGGAAGCGTTCGTGAATCACATTGAGGCTTTCACAGGGTACTGAACTTGATCCTTAGTTTCACTCGTATATTTCAAATATCTATCTCTATCCTTAATGTTATTACTAGGTGCCATTAATGAATGTCCTTCCATCCATATTATTTGTTTTGTTAGATTGCCTACACCTAGTCTATTTATTGGTAGGCAAACTATCTATGTGTTATGTAATTATGGATGTTATATGATGGAGCCAATATGATGTGTTTTTCATGTTATATCTGACGTTATTCGCTTTATTTCTATTATTGTTTACGTTATGTAGCTGCACGTTTTCAATTATGTTTTAAAAAATGGCTCATAATTTCACTAAGTATTTTCAAAGTATGATGAAAGGATGAAGCAAAGAGTAAAGTCTAGTAATTAATCAATACAACCTAGGTGTATTGGTTAATTATTAGGGTGTTACAACAAAAGCAACAATTCCTTTTGTTTTATTTCTTATCAAAGCCAGAAAGAAAAGAGAAGGACATGAAGAAGAAAGTAAAACAAATCCTTTGCAGAATGTTGTCTTGCAAGGAAGAAAGCTTGTTTCTTTGCTTGAAATGAGAAGACAAAAAATCTTTTCTTGGTGGCTGTGGTTTATGGTGGTGGAAGAGTTTTCTTGGTGGTGGAGAAAGCTTGGAGTTGAGAGAAAACTAGAGAGTTTTTTTGGTCACAAACTCAAACAAAAAGCTAGGTAAAGTGTGAGATTTCTCTACACATTGCTATATATTATGGGTAGAAAAATGAAATTGTGTGGGTGAAAATAGGAGAAGGCTGGATCTTTGCAGCCATGGGAAGAGAATATCTTCTAAGTGTCATTCAAAGGTAAGGTTAGGTATCTGGTCAAGGTATGGTCCAAGGCATGGCTCTTTGTGTGTGAAAATAAATCAACATGTGAAGGAGATGGGGGAGTGGCTGATTGGTTTAGGAGCATTTGGGGGTAAGAAAATATCATTTTATTGTTGGTTTATAAGTGTGTTTAGGAGTTGATTTGGTTAGGCTATGGATTAGGAATTGTAAGTAAGTGTTTAGGTGAGATAATAGGTGATTAAGGTTGTTCAAGACAAGATTAAAGATTGGTCTTGCTTGATTAATGTAAATCCACCTTTATTAGGGAGGAATCTTATCATGTGACAACTTCCATGATTTAATGAAATTGATTGGGATCCTACTATTCATGAAAATATGACATAAAGTCTTAAATCAAAGAAAAGGATTTTGAGTTCTCCTAAGCAATCTTAGGTTCTAATTAATCTTAATTAATTATTTTGACTCTAGATTAGTATTTAGAATTTACTAATCTTTAATTAAAGCCTAATATTGCTTAGGTTTTGTTAATCACCTCATTAGGCCCAAATGCATTAAGATAGGGGCAAAACGATAATTTTTTACAAAACCCGCCCTGGCTACCTGGCTTAACCTGTTGTTAAACATCACTTAAAAACATCATTTAAAACCTTTTGGTGATGTCAAACTACCTATTAAACCTGTACAAACACCACAAGGGCGTTTTGGTAATTTGCGCATCGGAACTCAAAAATGAGATTCTTCTACTTTATTACCACACATAACACATATAATCCCCTATCAACATCAAAACATTCCCTTGAGCATGGCCCAGCGATCCTCATTTCCGGGTAAAATGACCTCAGGGGCATTTTAATTATTTGTACACGGAAATTTAAGCGTTATATTACTCCCTCTTTAAAAGAATTTCGCCCTCGAATTCGTTACACGCGTATGGTTGCATAGGTTGGATAGGCATGCTGGCAAAAATAAGGAAGAAGAAAACACTCTAAATAGGAAAGTTAGATAATTGAGGGTTTTTGCTAATCATCAGTATTGAATAGGATATCAATTAGACACGTGACGAGCGAGGACAATCGAGGATCTTAACTTACTCAAAGTCGGCATTTGAAAGGGGTAGGACAACTCTTCTACAATTTTTCCTAAATTTTAAAAGAGGTGACAAGGGCAGCTGTTTTTAGAAGTTCAAAAAGAGTATGTTAGTTCTTGGGGTTATCAACCAAATATGTACAAGGTCTTTACTAGAACAATCCCTAAGTAGATAATTAAAACAAGGTGGAAGGAATATTCAACACTTGCTAGGATTGGAAGCTTAAGAAATCATGATGTATATGACAAGTGTTACTGAAAGCAACACAACCAATAAATTTGTAAGGAGGCTTCAGATAAGCAATTCCAAAAAGGCTATCAAGAGTCAAGGAATAGATATGAATTAGTCACGAGGCTTTCATGCCATAAAAAGTTACCAACCAATGCATGGAACAAAAATCAAGAAGCGCAACTAAAACACTACCATCTATGGCACATTACCTTGGGTGTGAGAGCGGGAGGAATCTTCATTAACCGTAACATTCGTCCTTGGCTTGAGGTCTAAGACGTTCAGTGGACTTACGCCCTTCCTTCTAAGATCCTCTCTCTCATTGCTCCTGTCTTAACCGCTCCAGGTTCTTGCATCATGTTTATATTTCAAGTTCTTGCATCATGTTTAATTTTCAAGTCATCACCTTAAATCTTAAAGATAAAGAAATGGATTTGCATATCATGCTTATAATTCCAAGTTATCACCTTATAATGACAAGATTAAAATGAGGTTGCATAGCATGTTTATGATTTTAAAGATATCACATAAATCTCTAAGTCTTAGACTTGCTCCTTTTATCTTAAGTGAGAATTTTAATTATGAAGATTCTTTCAAAAGAATTAGTTTCTAAAAAGTTTTAAAGCTTTGCAAGGATTTTAAACTAATATTTTATGTTCACTAAAATGTGATTTTATACAATTATATGAGGTTCATGATTCTTTGATATGAGATTAGTACCAATAAATAATGATGATTTAATATGTTTGAAGTTGTGATAATTATGGTTTATTTATGCATGTTAGAGATAAAACTAGCTTCCTAGGTAAAAGCAAGATTTCTAGAACTTTAGAGAATGAAATTTATGTATTCTGTCCAAAGCCTTTAGTGACCTTAAGAACAGAATATTATTATGTTTAGATAAGGGACAATGATTCATAATTGGGTTCAATAATTAATTTTAGCATCATAAAAGGGTAACGAGAAAGGGTTAAAAACATAACTTCTATACATATAAAACCTTAAGAACAACTTACCTGTGCTACCCTATATAGTCTAATAATGTTCTTAAGGCTTATAATTGATGGTAATAAATCCCTAATGCATAAGTAATTAGTTTGATAATTAAGGTTACCCAATTTTAAGTTCGGTTATTTAGGGAGTCTTTTGAAAATTTTAGATGACATCTTTTGATGCTTTGGAATGTAGTTATATGATGATGTAATGCCTGTGTAACACCCTAATATTTAACCCAATACGCCTAGGACGTACTTAGATTAATTATTAGTCATTACTTCCTTTAAAACCTCTTTAGAAATTAACTTAGCGGAAATACAGGTAAAATTTTTTTTTGAAATGATTTATATAAAACAAAGTGCGAGCCTTTGCGTGTAACATAAACAACGTGAAGCGGAAGAACAAATAAAACATATAGAACATAAGCATTAAAGAACACATCCATCATAAACATCATTCCTCATTACATTAGATAATATAGTTTAGTACATCACAATAGAAATATAACAGAAACATAAAGTCTTACCCATACTAGTGGGCAGAGTTGTAGTACAAAGACATAAAATAAGAAACATGATAACAAATACATGAAACAACCCCAAAAGATAAACACCCAACTATCGCCACCTTCTCTCTCCAAGCCTATTGGATGCCGATCCTCGGTTGGGAGATGTAGCCCATGAATTACAAGCTCCTCGGATGTAGCCAAATGAGCAAGATCTAGGCATGGGAATCAAGGGGAGGCATGGCTTCTCGCGTCGTGGTCGCCTCTCCTGCTTGCCGAACGCGCCTCGCATGCCTCGCTGGGTGACCGTGTCCCCGCCACCTCCTCCGAGACCCATAGGAAACAAAGGGGAAGAGCCCTCCGACGAGGAAGGATGGGACGTCCTGCCCTGCCCATCTCGGGGTCGGGATCCTCCAAAAATCGAGGTCGTCGCCAAGGGTGAAAGTCGGATTGAAATCAGAGCGGAGACGGGGAAAGCAAAGGGCGTCCCACGTATGCAAACGCGCACCTCGCAATGACCCTTGAAGTGGTAGGACTGATGGTCCTGGTCATAGTGCACCTCCCATGTGGGCGGGTCAATGAAAATCACGAACGACGCCATCGATATGAAGACGTACGAAAGAACAGAGAGAGGGGTGAGAATTCTTGCTAAAGAATCTCAGGGGAATCCTCTATCCTAGTGTCATCGTTTACGTCCCAGGAACCTTGGGTTTATTATGAAAGGTTAAGCATGCATAGGTTCATTATGAAGTTTTCGCAAAGGTATTTATCCAAGGTCCATGTCTTTTATAATGATTCTTAATGCATGTATGCAACATAATATTTCATGGATGCATGGCAGCACTTTAGGTAAATCAAACAATAATTCAAACAACATTTGAGTGGCATGAAACTTTTCTTTGAACATCTTTCCTTTTCTCATACTTGTGACACCAATAATATAGTAACCGCACCCCTTAAACTAGGCTATGAGCTCATACCTTAACTAGTCGTCACTAGTTCTTACTTATCCTCTTGATAAGCGAATCATAAACATAATCATCATCATAATCCCGACTCATAGACGGGTAGGGGCCTAAGGATCACCCATCATGGGACTTTTTCCTTCTTCGAAACGTATCGACGGCTTAAGAGACCTCGACTTTGTCCGCTTTGGCAGGCTAATGTCTATGCCCTCACGCTTTACCTTCTCCTCACTAGAGCTAGAAGTACGTCTCGGTGTGTCACCTTAAACATCATATACTTTCATTCTTCGAAACGCATCGACGGTTAAGACCAACGACTTTGTCCGCTTCTATGGCTCCGACGTCCATACCCCTCATTGTTTTACTTTCTTCTCATTCCTAGTAGGAGAGAAATGCGTTCTCTGCATATAACTTTAAACTTCATTTTTCTCAAAAACTTTCTTTTGTCCCTCAAATTTTACGAAATTCGTGCATAACACGCTACTCTCGAATTTCCTCAAATTGAGTCATGCCACATAATTTCAGTCACATGCATCATTTTCATGGAACTTTCTCATTGCAATAACTTTCTAGTTCACATGAGCATATTCCTCAATTTCATTCATAGCTTTGAAACATTATGCATCTCAAACACAACATTTCATCATATCACCAAATCAAATTATGCACATAAAGTTTCATGCTCAAGGAACTTAACATAATCACATCATCATAAGTGTGCACGAGGTTCATCATCATAATCATACTCTCTCGTCCACCTATCTCATAGTATCTTATGCTTTGACCCTTACGGCTTTAAACTTGCATTTTATCGGTCATTCTAATCCTCACTAAGGATTTTTATAACACCTAAGGGATCATTACTTAAAATTCTCACTAAGTTTTAGGCACACTTAAAATTCCAAACAGCATTATGTAGTTTGGGCCGAAAATATCATATACTTATCGGGTTGAATCTCCGTTCTTGACCCTTTTTAAGATCCGTCTTCGCCTAAGGCTTCATAATCAATCCCTAAACCAATTATGAGGGATTCCTAGGCATGTTTACTAAGTTATAATTACTTTTCCTCAATTTAGCTTTGCTGGACAGAATCACATTTTGCCATGTCTAAGTGTGCTAGAATTCCTATTTTAAGTCCTTATCATCACCTTAAGCTTAGTAATTAATACCTAATCATTTATGAAAGGTTTTTATGCATATCCTACTGATTATGAACCATTTACACTTGAATTAATTATGCTGGAACAGTTTTGCAAATTTGTGCATTAAGGTGTTCTAGAATTCTCATTTCTAATCCTTTTAAGTTACTTATTCTTTTCTAACTTTGAAATCGATCTTCCTTTCACTCAAACATAATTTTACACATTTTAACACCTTAGAACAACATTTATACAGCAGCCAAACATGAAGGGCAGAACCGAAATCATAAGCCCATAAAATCACATAATCTCATGAATTAAAATGCATACAAGTTGCTAGTTTTCTCTTGGAACAATTTTAGGAATCAAAACTCTTTTAGAAACCAATTTATCTCATTAAAATCATTAAAGTCCAAGCAAGGTCAGTAGCTAAATTAATTTGCTCATAAAATAGATTTAAAACATATAATCTTATTCATAATGTTCCTCAGGTACTCCTAAGCTTAGAAAAATTTAAAACATGGCTATGGGCACTTGTGATTAGATGAACTCATCATTAAGTCCATCATCATCACCACAAGGCCGAAATGGCTTCATTGAAAAACCAATATTTTCTTAAAACTTTACATTGGATACTTGGGCAAGTCTTTGAGCTCTAGACCATTTAGGTGATGACATAAATTTAAACATGCTATGCAACTCATTTTATTCTTCATTAGAAAATAAAGTGAGAGCATAAAATAAATATGAGATGCACTCATTTATTATCTTTAGAGTTTAAGTGATGACTTAAAATATAAACATGATAGACAAGAAAGTAAACATGAAATGCAAGGTTCAATTCTTTATTTTAGTGCTCTAGGCATCTTTGGGTGTTTACCCCAAATCAACAATGCAACTTTAAGGTTGAAATAGGAGGCTTTGAGATTTATTAAGTGATGATACACATTCTTGTTTTAATCTTTAAGTTGCTTAGTGATAGCTTGAAAATAAACATGCTATGCAAAGCATAAAAGTAAACATGAATGCAACTCTTTTTAATCTTAACTAGAAGCTTACAAGACTTTAAAGGAACATAAAAACCTCAACCCATTATGTATCATAAAGTGAGCTTTAGAGTTCTTAGCACCAAGACTCCAAGGAAGTCTTAAGTTCTTGAAGCATCATCAATCAAGGAAGCTCAAGAGACAACCTTTCAAACAAAACATACAAGGGCTACTTAACATTTTTAGCAAACTTTGTTCAATAGAGGAAAAGGAAAACTGAAATCATTGAAGGAAAAAGAAATAAAAACCAAAGCTTGGACAAGGAAAAAGGAAAAACCGAAA
>JAMLFY010000008.1:38384337-38426337 GCA_030441495.1 Dalbergia oliveri
ATTTCAACCCAAGAGATTATGTGATCTTATGGGTTCATGATTTGGTTCTATGTTTGGCTACTGTATAAATGCTGTTCTAAGGTGTTAAATGTGTAAAATTATGTTGAGTGAAGCAAGGATCGATTTAGAAAGTTAGAAAAGAATAAGTAACTTAAAAAGGGATTTGAGATGAGAATTCTAGAACACCTTAATGCAAAGAAGTGCAAATCTGTTCTAGCATAATTAATTCAAGGATAAATGATTCATAATTAGTAAGACATGTACAAGATCCCTTCATAAATGATTAGGTGCTAATTTCTAAGTTTAAGATGATGATAAGAGATTAAAGTGGTTTATAACTTAGAGAACATGCCTAGGAATCCCTCATAATTGGTCTAGGAATTAATTATGGAGCCTTAGGCGAAGATGGATCTTAAAAGGGTCACAAATGGAGATTTAGAGCCCCGTAAGCATATGATATTTTCTGCCCTTTTATGATAAGTGCTGATTGAAATTTTGATGGGTTCAAATCTTAGAGAAAAGTTTAAGTGCCAACCCCTTGAGGGTAATAAAAATGCAAATACAAGTTTAAAGCCCGTAAGGGTCAAAGCATAAGATACTATGAGATAGGTGGACGAGAGAGTATGATTATGATGATGAACCTCGTGCACACTTATGATGATGTGATTATGTTAGTTCCTTGAGCATGAAACTTTATGTGCAAATTTGATATGGTGATATGATGAAATGTTGTGTTTGAGATGCATAATGTTTCAAAATATGAATGAAATTGAGAAATATGCTCATGTGAACTAGAAAGTTATTGCAATGAGAAAGTTCCATGAAAATGATGCATGTGACTAAGATTATGTGGCATGACTCAAATTTGAGGAAATTCGGAGAGTAGGTTATGCCGAATTTCCGTCAAATTTGAGGGACAAAAAGAAAGTTTTTGAGAAATATGAAGTTTAAAGTTATATGCAGAACGCATTCTCCCTGAGGAGAAAGAACCCGTGGGGTATGGACGTCGAGCCATCCAAAGCGGACAAAGTTGGCTTAACAGTTGATGCGTTTCGAAGAATGAAAGTATATGATGTTTAAGGTGACACACGAGACGTACTTCTCCTGCTCCAAGGAGAAGGTAAAACCGTGAGGGCATAGACATTAGCCTGCCAAAGCGGACAAAGTCGTTGGCTTAACCAGTCGATGCGTTTCGAAGAAGGAAAAAGTCCCATGATGGGTGATCCTTAGGCCCCTACCCGTACTCTGGAGTCGGGATTATGATGATTATGATTATGTTTATGATTCGCTTATCAAGAGGATAAGTAAGAACTAGTGACGACTAGTTAAGGTATGAGCTCATAGCCTAGTTTAAGGGTGCGGTTACTATTATGATTGGTGTCACAAGTATGAGAAAAGGAAAGATGTTCAAGAGAAAAGTTACATGCCACTTATATGTTGTTTGATAATTGTTTGATTTACCTAAAGTCCTACCATGCATCCATGAACTATTATGTTGCATACATGCATTAAGAATCATTATAAAAGACATGGACCTTGGATAAATACCTTTGTGAAAACCTCATAATGAACTTATGCATGCTTAACCTTTTCATAATAAACCCAAGATTCCTGGGACGTAACGATGACACTAGGATAGAGGATTCCCTCCTGAGATTCTTTAGCAAGAATTCTCACCCCTCTCTGTCTCCTTTCCGTTACGTCTTCAGACATCGATGGCGTCGTTCGTGATTTCATTGACCCGCCTACATGGGAGGTGCATTATAACCCCGAGCATCAGTCCTACCACTTCAAGGGTCATTGCGAGGTGCGCGTTTTGCATATTGGGACGCCCATTTGCCTTTCCACTCCAGCTATCGCTTTACCCGACTTCTCCCTTTGGCGACGACCTGATCTTTGAGAGGACGTGACCCGCCGAGAGAACGCCGTGCCCGACCCTCGCCTCACTGATGATCATCTGAGTTTGTATCCCTCATACGCCGCTCGGAGAGACCTATCCAGGATCATCCGATCCGATTTGAGGATTCCGCCCCTGGTGCCTTTGGCTCCGGAGGGTAGCGAGGACAGCCTCCAGCTGAGGCCTGCGAGGCGTGTACGTCAGCCCAGAGCCTAGCGAGGTGGTCACGTCGCTCCGCCGATCGTATGCCCACGTCTCCTCTTCGATGGGCCACATCCGAAGAGCTACACAATCGAGGCTACATATCTCCATCCGAGGATTTGCATCGTCCGTAGGTGTTGGAGGGAGTCTTAGCGTGGGAGTATCTTTTGGGTTGTTCCATGTATTTGTTATCATGTTTCTTATTTTATGTTATTGTACTAAGCTCTGCCCACTAGTATGGGTAAGACTTTATATTTCTGTTATATTTCTGTTATGATGTACTAAACTATATTATCTAATGTGATGAGGAATGATATTTATGATTGATGTGTTCTTTAATGCTTATGTTCTGTATGTTTTATTTATTCTTCCGCTTCACGTTGTTTATATTACGCGCAAAGGCTTGCACTTTGTTTTATATAAATCATTTCAAAAAAAAAAACCTGTATTTTCCGCTAAGTATTTTATAAATGAATTTAAAGAGAAGTAATAACTAATAATTAGTCTTGATATGTCCTAGGCGTATTGGGGTTAAATATTAGGGTGTTACAAAAGTTGTAACATCCTAATATTTAACCTATACTGGAGGACATATCAAGATTAATTATTAGGTATTACTTCCCTTTAAAACTCGTTTGTAAAATAACTTAGCAAAATACAAGTAATTTTTTTTGGAAATTTGTAAGACAAAATGTGAGTCGTCGAACACTACATATACGAAACGTAAAGAAGAAAATAAATCATGCAATACCAAAGAAATTAAGAACACCTCAACCATAGAAGCAACCATCATAATATTAAATATCATAGTTTAGTACATAACTGAATACATCAACTAAAATATAAGAAGCATAAAGTCATACCCATATAAGTGGGTAGAGCTTAAGTAGGTAACATAAAATAACCGGAAACATAAACAATTAATACACTGAAAAGCCCCAAAGATCGATCCTAAGCCATGGCTACCCCCTCCCTCAAATCCAGGAAGCCTCCTCCGTCCCTCGAAGGTACATACCCAATGAACTGTGCTAGAGCCTCTGGTGCGTGCAAAAAGGTGGACGACATGACCTCCTCGAAGAGCCATCCCTGCGTCCAGCTAGCCTCTGTGTGACCGCATCCCGCCTTCCTCGATGTCCATGGGAACTGCAGAGCAGACTCCTTAAAGGGATAAGTAGAAAATCCTCCTGCTTTATCGCCTTTGATGTGTCTGCGAGGACATACTCGGGATAGCCGCACCACCGAAGACGAGTTCGTATCACGCTTTGCCCATCGTTGTGGGCTCCCTCTCAAAAATAAATCGCCGTAGGGAAAGGTCGAGGTGAAACAAAAGCTAGAGAACCAGAAATACAAATGGACGTCCCATGTATGCAAAATGTGCACGCACACGCCCTCAAATGGTAAGGCGATGATCCGGATCGTAGTGCACCTCCCACACGGGCGTATCAACAAAAATCACGAACGACGCCATTGGAATCTGAAGACATAAGGGAAGAAGAGAGGGGTGAGAATCTTGCTAAAGAATCTCAGGAGGGAAACCTCCTATCTACGTTTACGTCCCCAGGAACCTTGGGTTTATTATAAAAAGGTTAAACATGCAAAGGTTCATTATGAGGTTTTCATAAAAGATAGTTATCCAAGGTCCGTGTCTTTTATGATGAATCTTAATGCATGTATGGAGCATGCCAACATGAATGCATGGCAACTTTATGCAACAAACCAATAAAGCATCTCTTCAATCAATAATTCTCATAAAGTGGCATGTACTTTCTCATAATCAACTTCTCTCTTTCATGAGCCAAATGCTTCACATTTTTCTTGTTTCTCAAACTTGTGACATCATGGTATGTAAAAATAGTAATCGACCATTATATTGGCTATGAGCTCATACCTTAACTAGTCATCACTAGTTCTTACTTATCCTCTTGATAAGCGAATCATAATCATAAAATAATAATCCCCGACTCCAGAGTATTGGCAGGGGACCTAAGGAATCACCCATCATGGGACTTTCTTCCTTCTCCGAAAGCATCAACTGGTTAGACCAATGACTTTGTCCACTTTGGCAGGCTAATGTCGATGCCCTCAGCTTCACCTTCTCTCACTTAGCACAGAAGATGTTCCTGATAAATGCATCATCTGTTAGACCATGATATTGTCCTTCATATGCTCCACGACCATACCCCCACGTTTCCTTTCTCTCTCATGGCATGGAGAAATGTATTCGGCATGTCACACATAAAAATTTTCTTTTCAAAAATTTCTCAAGTCCCTCTAATTTGACGGAAATTGGTAGCATAATGATTACATTTTAATTTCCTCAAATTTGAGTCATGCCACATAACTCAATAACACATAACGTTCTCATAAAATTTCTCAATCAAGTAAACCTCTTATCATAGGAGCATACCCTCCAAATTCTTTCATTTGGCATTCTCATGCATCTTTAACAACATACCACATCATCACAATAACATATCACACATGTATGATCTCATATTCATGGCATTAACACATTCTCATTTATCAATGAGTATACCCACTTGGTCTCATCCTCACATCACACCTCCTATGTCATGGTATCTTATGCTTTGGCCCTTATTGTCTTAACTTGTGTTCCAATGATTCTAACTTTCATTATGGATCTTTATTTCACCTAAGGGACCTTCACCTATAATTTCCTCTAATGTTTATGCGTACTAACATAACCAAACAGCACTTTATCACCTTGGGTAGAATTTGTCATACGATTACTGGTCCTATTTTCCTTTTGACCTATTTCCCTTTTACCCTTTTCTATATTCCGTGTAACACCCTAATAATTAACCGAATACACCTAGGTTGTATCTGATTAATTACTAGACTTTACTCTTTGCTTCAGTTCTTTCATCATACTTTGAAAATACTTAGTGAAATTACGAGTCATTTTTTTTTAAACATAATTGAAACGTGAGCCGCACATAACGTGAACAATAATCGAAATAAAGCGAATAACGTGCAGATATAGCATGAAAAACACATCATATTGGCTCCATCATATAACATCCATAATTATAAAACACATAGATAGTTTGCCTACCAAGAGAATAAGACTAGGTGTAGGCAATCTAACAAAACATAAATAATATATGGATGGAAGGACATCCATTAATGGCACCTAGTAATAACACTCCAAGGATAGGAAGATATCTGAAATATACGAGTGAAATAGTAGGATCAAGTTCAGTACACCTGAAAGCCTCAATGTGATTCACGAATGCTTCCTTCGTTTCTGAAGACGAGATGGAAAGAAAATAGAGGAGTGAGAAACTTATAAAAAGAATCTCAGTAGGGTACTCACCTCATGATGCATTGTGTCATCATCATCATCCCCAGGAACCTTGGGTTATTATGAAATAGTGAGCATGCTAAGATATACTTTACCGAGGTTCGTCGCTTTAATCATGCGTCTTATAATGCATCATAAACTTAGCATGTCATGTTTATAATGAACTTTTCCTTTCATATATAATAACATAGTTATGCATAAAATCACATCATATTTCTCATAATTATTTCATAATACTATGCATAGCAGAACATCATATTTCTCATCATCATCTCATAAATACTATGCATAGCAGAACATCATATTCACATAATGCATTTACTTAGTTTCTTAGGTGACTTAAAGTTACTTTCATCATCATTTTCCTAGGCCACCCTATACTCCACCCTTTTGGGAGTAATCTAGGTTATGAGCTTATACCTTACTAGTCGTCACTAGCATATACTTATCCTTTTTGATAAGTCAAATTTCGCTCTACCCTTTTGAGAGAACTACTAGCAAGAATCACTTTTCACCGCCATATTCTATGGTTCAAGGATCATTTCTTAGGATCACCTTTTCACCACATATAGTCTGATGGTCCAAAGGTCATTTCCTCATATATTTTGAGTCACCTTTAAGTCTTTGCATGTTATATCATAATACAATTCTCAATTCATAATCATTTATAACATTTTCGTTATAGTCTTATCCTGGAATAATATATATACCAACTGGAATCATGCATCCTAGATTCCCAGGAAGAGAGGTGGGTCACAAATGGACACGCTAAATACCAAGTTTTCCAGCCAGAACCTTTCCAAATTACACTTTTAAAGTAATATACTCTCTTCCAGGAACAAGGGTAAATTTTTAAATAACAAAGAATATTTCATTATTTCATGCATAAGCATTCTCATTGTTTGCAACAGCAACTATAACATGCAAGTCATGAAATCATTCAATGAAATTAAATACTTAATAAGCATCATCATAAATCCTTACCAAGCTGTCTAAATAATCGAAACTCTAGAATTTGGTAACCTCAATTATCAAACTAATTAATTATGCATCTAAGGGATTAATTACCATCATTACCATTAATCATAAGCCTTAAGAACATTATTAAACCATATGAGGCAGCATAGACAATAAATCATATTAAAGCTTTACCTTGCTTTATGTAGCTAATTTAACTTCTAACATGCATAGAATTATTCCTTATCAATAAACATAATTATCACAACTTCAAACATATTAATTATAGTAATACTAACTCATTATGGCTGAATCATGAACCTCACATAATTGCTTAATATCTCATTTTAAGTACATGCAAGATATTAGTTTCCTGTAATATCATTTCAAAGCCTTAAAACTCTTTTAGAAACTAATTCTTTTTGGTAATTTGAAAGAAATTATAGAACCAACTCAGTAGCTATTTAAATCACTTTAGGCTCCTTAATCATGAGGTCAATTTATACATTGAAAGAATGTTCATGATTAAAATTTCACTTAAGATAAAAGGAGCAAGTCTTGAGCTTTTAAAGATTTAGGTGATACTAGAATCATAAACATGCTATGCAACCTCATTTTAATCTTATCTTTATAAGGTGATAACTTGGAATTGTAAACATGATGCAAGAAACTTGAGCGGCAGGAGTCGCATTGACCAGGAAATAGAGAAGAAATCTTAATAAAGAAAATAGAAACCTGAGCGGCAGTCCGCATTACCGGTGAAGGAGAAGAGAATCTTATTAAGCTCCAACTCAATACTTCTTAAAGAATAAATTCTTTGACTCCAATAATCTTAAGGATATGATCCTTAGGATACTACCATTTTCCAACTTTGCTTGTAATACTTGGGCAAGTCTTTGAGCTCTAGGATCTTTAGGTGATGACATAAAATAAACATGACATGCATTGATCTTTTAGCCATTATAAAATAAAGTGAGAGCATAAAATAAATATGAGATGCATCCTCTTTATTATCTTTGAAGATTAAGTGACAACTTGAAACATAAACATGAAATGCAAGCTTGGAAATTTAAACATGAATATGCAAGTTCATTTATTTATTCTTAAGAATTTAGTGATGACATAGAAAACAAACATGGTTATGCAAGGCATAATCTTAAACATGGATGCAAGTTCATTTTATTCTTTACTAAGAGCTTTCCAAGACTTTTAGAAACATATAATATTAACCCAATATATATATCTTAGCAAGACAAAGTGAAAAATGCATCTTTCAAGTTTCTAAACTCAATATCTTTATTTTTACATCATAAAAACATCATTCTTTAAAGTTTTGCATCAAGTGAAATTTTCAAGAGGCCTAACTGTAAGGCCCTAATTTTTACCTGAATTTTTACTATCATTAGGAATTACCAATTATTAGGTAATATTATAAAATTTGAGACCAAACAATCCTTAATAAAGGAATATAACGTTAGAAGAGAAGTTTAAGCAATTCGTGCAAGTATTGCAAACCCCAATTTCTGGACGTGTAAAATGACCAAAATGCCCTGAGGTTATTTTACTCAGAAAATGAGGATCGTGGGCCCCACCCATCCTCAAGGGGATGTTTTGATGTTAATAAGGGATTGTTTGTGTTATGTGTGTTAATAGAGGAGAAGAATCCTAATTTTGAGCTCGACGCGCGAAATGACCAAACGCCCTTACGGCGTTTTAATTCGATTTGCGTGCCAACTTAGCCGAACCTCACTAAAATGTGTTAAAAGGTGTTTTTAAGCCATGATTAACCATTGGTTAAGCTCGGTGGTCCTGGTTTTTAAGTAAAATGACCGTTTTGCCCGTCTTTGTAGTTTTACAAATTTTGAGATTTTTGATTTGCTATCGAAACCTAAGCAATATTAGGCTCAAATTAAAGCTTATTAAATTCTAATTACTAATCTAGAGTCAAAATTATTTATTTAGATTGATTAGAACCTAAAATTGCTTAAAACACCCAAATTGCTTAGTAATTCACTTAAACCCTTAACCGTAAATTCTCTAAATTGCATGAATACCTTGCCTACACCTAAAAATACATGGAACACACAAAATCCTCTTCCACAAGGCTGTAATGCACGAAATTATTGAGTAATAAGTCAGAAAATTATTACACAAAAATCCAAAGAATGAAAAAAAGAATCATGAAAACATGGAAACATGATTCCATGTTTTAAGCCACCAAACAAAATGATTTTTCTTCCTTATTTTTTTTTCTAATTTTTGGTCAGATTTCTTTCCTTCCTTTGTCCATTTATGAGCTGCAAAATCTCTATAAATAGGCATGCTTGAAGATAGTTTAGATGCTTAGTTCATAACTTACACAAATTCTAGTCTTAGGAGCACCAAAAGCTTTCTTTCTTTCTTTTCTTTGTTGAATCTCCCTTCAGCTTTTCAAGGATATTTTGCTTCATTTCACTCAAGGAAACCAAGTTCTCTTCCTTTCTTTCAAATCAAATTAGGTAGGGAGGTGTTTCTAAGTTTCATTTTATGCTAAGACAAGTTATGTTTCTAGCTCAAAATGATGTTTTCATGAGCTTTCTTTTAAGTTTTCATTTTCAGTTTCTTCTTCCTTTCTTTTTAAAGTATTTTGGCCATATGGCCTAGCTTATGATGAGACCATGGTTTGATGATGAGATTCTTGAGTGTTGGTTGCAAAGCTTTCACAAGTTAGATCTCTAAAACTTGAAGGTTTCACTAGTTTCCAAAGCTTCTAAAATTTCAGTTTCTTTCCTTATTTTCCTTTCATGGTTTTGCCAAATGGCCTAGGAAGGAATGAAATGATGGCTTGATGATGAGGACCTTGAATATGGGTTGTAAATCCATCACAAGTTAGGCCTCTAAAGCTTGAACATTCCATTTAATGCAAAACTTTAAAGAATAATGTTTTTATCTTGAGGTTTGAATATGAAATATGTATTTTTACTTTGTCTTGCTAAGATACATTGGGTTGAAAACATAATTCTCTTAAAGTCTTGAAGGAGCTCTAGTAAAGAGATCAAGTGAACTTGCATCCATGTTTAAGTTTATGCCTTGCACCACCATATTTATTTTATGTCATAACTAAATTCTCAAGAATAAATAAATGAACTTGCATACCTCATGTTTAAATTTCAAGCTTGCATTTCATGTTTAAATTTCAAGTTGTCACTTAATCTCTAAAGATAATAAAGAAGTTGCATCTCATATTTATTTTATGCTCTCACTTTATTTTATAATGGCTAAAAGAGTCAATGCATGGCATGTTTATTTTATGTCATCACCTAAAAATCCTAGAGCTCAAAGACTTGCTTATGAATCATAAGCGAAGAAATAAGATAATTGGAGTTAAAGAATTTATTCTTTAAGAAGTCTTGAGAATTGGAGCTTAAAAAATGTAATTCTCATCTCTCCTCACCGGTCCTTGCGGAACTACGCTTCCTTGCTTAAGATTCTCTTCTCCCTCTACCGGTCTGCCAATTACCGCCTTCAGCTTCTTGCATCATGTTTATATTACAAGTTCTTGCATCATGTTTAATTTTCAAGTTATCACCTTAAATCTTAAAGATAAAGAAATGGAATTGCATATCATGTTTATAATTCCAAGCTATCACCTTATAAAGATAAGATTAAAATAAGGTTGCATAGCATGGTAATAATTCAAAGATGTCACCTAAATCTCTAAAGCTCAAGACTTGCTCCTTTTATCTTAAGTGAAAGATTTAATTATGAACATTCTTTCAAGTTATAAATCGGTCCCATGGTTAATTTAGGCCTAAAGTCCTATGACTTCTTTCAAGTTTAACAAAGGAATTAGTTCTAAAAGAGTTTTAAAACTTTGTAAGAATTTTATGGGAAGCTAGTAATTTATGTGTACTTAAAATGTGATTTGATGCTTATTAAGAATTTGGTGTCATTGATTGATTCCCTGGTTTGTATGTTATAGTTGTTGTTGCAAACAATGAAAACTTATGCATGAAATAAAGACATATTCTGTTATTGGAAGAAGTGTATTACTTAAGAGTGCAATTTGGAAGATTCTGACTAAGGAAAGATTTGGTATTTAGCGTGTTCCATTGTGACCCACCTCTCTTCCTGGAATCTCCCAGATGCATGATTAGTTGGTATATATTATTTCGGCATAAGACTATAAATGAGAAAATGTTATGATGATTATGAATGAAGAATTGTATTATGATATAACATGCAAAGACTTAAAGGTGACTCAAAATATATGAGAAAATGATCCTTTGGACCCGTCAAACTATAGGCGGTGAAAGGTGATTCTTGCCCCTAGTCCGTTCTCTAAAGGGTAAGAGGAATTTTTATTTATCAAAAGGGATAAGTATGTGCTGGTGACGACTAGCAAGGTATGAGCTCATAACCTAGATTACTCCCAAAAGGGTGGAGATAGGGTGGCCCAGGAAAATGATGATGAAAGTAACTTTAAGTCACCTAAGAAACTAAGTAAATGCATTATGTGAATATGATGTTTTGCTATGCATAGTATTTATGAGATGATGATGAGAAATATGATATTCTGCTATGCATAGTATTATGAAATGATGATGAGGAATATGATGTGATTTTATGCATAACTATGTTATTATATATGAAAGGAAAAGTTCATTATAAACATGACATGCTAAGTTTATGATGCATTATAAGACGCATGATTAAACCGACGAACCTCGGTAAAGTATATTTTCGAACTTAATAAATCAATCTTAGCATGCTCACTATTTCATAATAACCCAGGTTCCTGGGACGATGATGATGACACAATGCATCATGAGGTGAGTACCCTACTGAGATTCTTTATAAGTTTCTCACTCCCTCTATTTTTCTTTCCATCTCGTCTTCAGAAAAGAAGGAAGCGTTCGTGAATCACATTGAGGCTGTACCGTAGCTGAACTGAATCCTGAGTTTCACTCGTATATTTCAGATATCTATCCCTATCCCTGAGTGTTATTACTAGGTGCCATTAATGGATGTCCTTCCATCCATATATTATTTATGTTTTGTTAGATTGCCTACACTTAGTCTTATTCTGTTGGTAGGCAAAATATCTATATGATATGTAATTATGGATGCTATGATGGAGCCAATATATTATGATGTGATGTTTGTAAATTCCTATGTGTCTTTTAAATTTTGCTAAATCATTCACGTTAACGGCTCATATTTTCAATTATGTTTAAAAAAATGGCTCGTAATTTCACTAAGTATTTTCAAAGCATGATTAAGGAACTGAAGAAGAGTAAAGTTAGTAATTAATCAGTATACCCTAGGTGTATTGGATTAATTATTAGGGTGTTACATAACTTGTGATGGATTTACAACCAACATTCAAGGTCTCTCATCATCAAGCTATCATCATATTCCCATATAGGCCTTATGGCTAAAATGTTCAAAGGAAAGAAAGAAGAAAACCAAATGGAAAAGCTAGAGAAAGTCC
The DNA here is from genome assembly GCA_030441495.1 of Dalbergia oliveri. Taxonomy (NCBI): domain Eukaryota; kingdom Viridiplantae; phylum Streptophyta; class Magnoliopsida; order Fabales; family Fabaceae; genus Dalbergia; species Dalbergia oliveri. The sequence goes on from JAMLFY010000008.1 coordinate 38,396,191, forward strand.
ATGAAATCATCATTTTGAACCAAGAACAACACTTAGCAAAGCATAGAAATAAGCTTAAGACAACTCCCTACCTAATTTGGTTTGAAGGAAAGGAGAAACTTGGTTTCTTTGAGTGAAATGAAACAAAATCTCCTTGAAAAGTTGAAGAAGAATTTCGGCCAAAGGGAAGGAAGAAAGAAAGTTTTTGAGCTTTGGAAAAACTTGAAATTGTGCAATTATGAGCAAGGCTTCTAAGACTCCTTAAGCATGCCTATTTATAGAGATTTTGGAGTCTATGAATGGAAAAATGGAGGAGGCATGGGTGGCTGATTTTGAGGGGGAACAAAGGGAGGAAATTCATATTTTGTTTAAGGCATGTTTTATGCCATGTTTTAGGGAATTTTTTTTTTTTACATGAAGCTTTGTGCCAAATTTGCCAAGTAATTATGCATGGAGGCCATATATTTTGTGCATTGCAGCCCAAGGAGGAGGAAGTTTGTGTTCCATGTATTATTTAGGTGTAGGTAAGGTATTCTTACAAATTAGAGAATTTGCAATTAAGGGTTAGGTGAATTAGTAAGCAATTTGGGTGTTTTTAAGCAATTTCAGATTCTAATCAATTTAAATAAATAATTTGGACTCTAGATTAGTAATTAGAATTAATAAGCTTTAATTTGAGCCTAATATTGCTTAGGTTTCATTAGACGAATCGAAATCTAAAATTGCAAAACGCACAAGAGAGGGGCAAAATGCATTTCGCTTAAAAACTGCCACCCAAGCTTAACCAATGGACAATCATAACTTAAAAACATGTTTTAAAAGTTTAGTGAGGTTCGAGCTTGGCATAATTAAATTAAAACTGGAAGGGCCTTTGGTCATTCCTGTGGAGCTCAAAATTAGGATTCTTTCTCTATTAACACACATAACACAAACAATCCCTTATTATCATCAAAACATCCCCTTGAGGATGGGTGGAGCCCATTATTCTCATTTCCCGAGAATAACCTTAGGGACATTTTGGTCATTTTACACGTACAGAAATTTGGGTTTGCAACTTTCACACGAATTGCTCCTAACCTTTCTTCTAATGTTATATTCCTTTATTGAGGTTGTTTGGTCTCAATTTTATGTAAGATTACCTAGAGTAATTCGGTAATTTTTAATCGATAGTAAAAATCAGGCGTTACATTTCGCCTTCGCCTAAGGCTCTATAATTAACTCCTAAACCAATTATGAGGGATTCCTAGACATTTCCACTAATTATGAACCATTTTCCTTAAGTCCAATTATGCTGAACAGAATTTTATAATTTGTACATCTAAGTGTTTTAGAATTCTCATTTTAAGTCCTTTCTAGTTACTGTTCTTTTCTAACTTCCCTAAATCGTTCCTTGCTTCACTCAAACATAATTTTACACATTTTAACACCATAAAACAGAATTCATACAGTGGCCAATTGCATAAAGGAGAACAAAAAATACAAGCATCACATAATCACATAATCTCATGATTTAAATGCATATAAGTTGCTAGTTTCTCTTGGAATCACTTTTAGGAACTCAAAACTCTTTTAGAAACCAATTTATCTCATTAAAATCATATAAATGGGTAAGGTCAGTAGCTAAATTATTTAGCTCAAGGAATAGATTTAAAACATAAAACTTTGTTCATAAAGTCTTTAGTGCACCTAAGCTTAGAAAAATTCCAAGACTTAGACTATGGGCACTTATGATTAGATGAACTCATTAAGTCCACCATCATCATCACAAGGCCGAAATGGAATTCTTGAAATGCCTCCATTTTGTAAAACTTTATGTAAGATACTTGGGCAAGTCTTTGAGCTCTAGGATATTTAAGTGATGGCATAAGCTTAAACATGCTATGCACTTATTTTACTTTTCATTATAAAATAAAGTGAGAGCATAAAATAAATATGAGATGCAACCTCATTATTATCTTTAAAGATTAAGTGATGACTTGAAATATAAACATGAAATGCAAGCTTGGAAATTTAAACATGATAATGCAAGTTCATTTAGTTATTCTTGAGAGTTTAGTGATGGCATCAAAATAAACATGCTATGCAAGACATAAACATAAATATGAATGCAACTCATTTTATCTTAACTAAAGCTCTTACAAGACTTTAGAGGAACATTATAACCTTAACCCAATATGTATCTTAACAACATAAAGTGAGCTTTAGAGTCTTAGCACCAAGTCTTCAAAGAAGCCTTTGGTTTTGAACTTCATCATCAAGCTCAAGAAAATGGACACAAAGCTCAACACTTTGTCTAAACAAACATACAAAGAACTAAGTCATATTCTTTATTTTATTGCTCATGGGCTTCAATCTAGAGTAAAACTCTTAGAACGGCCGACCAACTTTAAGGTTGGCAAGGGTAAGCTTAGAGCTCTTTGAAAACATAGGATTAATTTTCTTAACAAAACTTTTAGTGATCTACTCAACATTTTTATCAAACTTTGTTCAAAGGAAGGAAGGAAAACTGAAACCTTCAAGGGAAGGAAAGGAAAAACCGAAACTTGAACAAGGAAAAAGGAAAAGAAACCAAAAACATATATGGTTCAAGACCAAGTTTTTCAAGCTTTAGAGGTTTCTCACATGACAACAACAAGCCATTATCTTGAAACCTCATCATCAAGCCAAAGTTTTTCTCATGAAAAGGCTCCAAAGCCGAAAAGCAAAAGGAGAATAGAAAGAGTTTTGAACCAAGAGAAAACTAGAACCTTTCTTAAAGAAAACAAGTAAAACTTTGAAATAAAACCCCTACCTAAGGAAGTCTTGCAAGAAATGAAAGAAAGCTTGAGTCTTCAAAGAGATGAAGACAAAAATCTTCTCTTGGAGGAAGGAGGATTTCCAGAGGAGAAGTCAAGGAGGATGATTTTTCCTTGAGGTTGTAAGCTTGGAAATGGAAAGTTTAAGTGTTTGAGAGGTGGTTTGAGGTGAGGGAGTGGTGGTTCAAGGTTGTTTGTGGTGGTTTGTAGTAGTGGAAAGGTTCTTTGAAGGAGGAAGAAGAGAACAAGAAGAGAAATTTGAAAGAAAAGAGAGAAGTGCAAGAAAACTAAACTTAACAAATGATCTAAAGTGTAACAAGGTTCTTCAAGGCTTGGTATTTATAGAAATTTTGCAACATGGAGGCTGCACAAGGGAGGAAGGCGTTCTTCATGGCTTTGGGGAGGAAAATATCTTCAACAATTGGTTATTCAAAGGCATGGTTGAAAGCATGGCTAAGTATGGCTCAAAGTATGGCTTGAGCTATGGTCTTTGGAGTGAAATAAAATCAACATGTGATGAATTAGGGGGTATGCATTCGGCCAGATTTATAAGGGAGGAAGAGAAAGTAATTGTGGTTTAATGATGTGTTTAGGTGTTTCTTTGATTAAGGTTTTGGTTAGGAGTTTGTAAGAAAGTGTTTAGGTGAGGTAATGGCTAATTAAGGTTGTCAAGACTTGATTAGGAGAGTGTTCTTGCTAGATTAACAATTTAAAACCATTTTCTTAGTCAAATGAGGTATGGGCATAATTCCTTAATTTAAGGAATTGGAGAGAATACTATTCAAGATCCATGACTAGGAATCTTGAATCAAAGAATGTAATTAGAGTTTAACTAAACAATCTTAGGTTCTAATTAACCTTAATAAATTATTTTGACTCTAGATTAATTATCAAAATAAATTAATCTTCGAATTAGAGCCTAATGTTGCTTAAGTTTGCTTAATTACGCCATTAGGCTCACTATACACTCTAGGGGCAAAATGGTAATTTTGCACTAAACTGCCTGGACCTACCGCCGGACTAAACATCAAAAACTACTCATAAACATCATTTTGAACTTTCTGAAAAGTTTTGGGCTCAAACGGAACCTTTACCGTGTAAAACACCTGGGGTATTTTGGTCATTTTGAGCCGAAAATTAAAAGATTTTCACCTCGACTATCAAACATAACAGTTATAATCCCCTTCAAACATTGAGTTGACCCATTCGAGGATTGTCGGGTTAGCCTTCCTTAATTTCGGGTAAAATGACCTTAGGGCATTTTGGTCATTTGTACTCAATATAGTAAAATTGGTTACAAAATGACCAGGCCATTTTGGTCATTTTCACTCAAAAAAAATCGGGTGTTACAAATACCTGATGTAAACTATTTGGCCATGTGACTTTGACACATAATGCATGCTAGAGGAAATAAAGAGTGGTTGATGAGACATGATTGAAATTGCATTGTGAATGAATACCTACATGTGGCTTATGCATGCATTTGAGAAAGAAAATATATAAATTTCAATCATGCATGTTTTGACATATGGACAAAAAGAATAAGACTTAGATTAAATTAGGGGAAGGAGAAAAGAAACTTTCCCAAATTTATTTGAGTTGGTTAGACGTATTTGGCTGAATAGATTTGTGTATGATTTGGAAATGGAAAAATGAAGTTCAATGATCATGTATAGGAATGAGCTCGTTCCTGAGAAGGCAGTCTATTTCCCTTAAGTAGTGTGATCCTATAAATACCATTTGATATAAACTATCTATTATGGAATTATCCACAAAAAATACCCGTTGGTATAAACTAAGTCTTTCCTATGTCAATGAAACGAGAAAATGCATCTATTTTATTTTTTGTGGCCACAAGTGAACACAGGTCACTTTAGAATAATTTCACTGTGATTATCATATGTATACTCATGTTATTCTATTTGTCTGGGATGATTTACTAGTCGTTGGAACATTATGATATATGTGCACTAAGTGATTGATTGTTAAAATACCCACTTCTGAGGGGATGATTTTAGAACTTAAAATGAATCTTTAATGTGTATAATTCTCACCCCTGCTTGTTTGTGTTTGTCGGTCAGTTATCCAGAGAACAATGGGGCTGCTCGTGAAGAGCAGGACCAAGTAGTTTAGTAGTTGATATATATTTTTTGCTTTACTTACTTAGTTAGAGTTATATGTATGTAAATGAAATAGAGAACGTATTGTATTAAAGCTCTTAGAAGAGCTTTGTACTTAGCTATTTATTCAATAAATGTTTGCTCCTTTGTTATATATATTTCAACAAAATCAGGATTTAGTTACTCCATAATTCAATCGATTTTGCTATAGATATTAAGAAAGGTCCTTAATCTATAAGCTGATAACTCCAAAGTATAATGTCATGACTAAGGATGACGTTTTGGTCCTGTTACAAAAGGAAATTTCTTCATTTCAGCAAATGTAATCAGCAAAGTCTCTTATTGTAAGAACATCTCTTTTGTACTTGATCTTCATTTATGATCGTTGCCCTTGATCGGTTTTCCTAGACATGTGTTGATCTTCTTTTTGTGTCTTGAAAACCAAGTCTGAAGAGTAGCTCTGCAGAAATCACTTTTTGCAGTTGTAGAAGTTGTTGTCCAATAGTGGTTTATGAGTCCATCTTCAAAACTACTTTTTTTTTAAATGAGGTTTCTAACTTTTCTAGAACTTAGGCAATTGACCAAGTTGAAAAGAGATGTCACTATTTTCCTTAGTTTTGACTTTTAAATTTGAATTTTAAAATTTCCCTCTCATTTCAGTAAAGTGCACTCTTTACAATAAACTTGCTTTTTGAAGTGTTATTTCAGTTTATGGACAATCGTTAGATCTTTCTTTCTTTAATGAGAGCTTGTTGTAAAGGAAATAATCACAATCATGATGATTGAAGATGGTAACTGTAGCTCTAGAACCCTTTCATAATGTGCTAACAAGTTTTGAATAACAACAAAGCCAATTTAAAAAATATTTTGAAGAACTAATATAACGCCCAATTTTACTTCCTCGAAAATTACCAAATTACCCCTAGATAATTCTTACATGAAATTTAGGTTGAATAATCTCAATAAAGGAATATAACATTAGAGAAGATGTTACGAGAAATTTGAATAGGATTCCAAAGTCCAAACCCCATTTTCTGGACATGTAAAATGACCAAAATGCCTCTAGGATTTTACCCAGAAGATGCTATCGCGGTCCTGGCCATCTCAAGGGGACGTTTTGATGACGATAGGGGATTATATGTATTATGTGTGTTATATAGAAGAAGAATCTCATTTTGAGTTCCTATAAAATTACCAAAACACCCTGAGTTAATTAACATTTATTTACGTCCTTGAGCATGACTTCACCAAAAGGTTTTAAATGATGTTTTAAGTAAATGTTTAACAACAGTTAAGCCCTGGTAACCCAGAGGTTTTTGTGAAAATTACCGTTTTACCCCTACGGTAACTTTACATGAAATGATGTAACTTTTGAATCCCTTTCACCAAAAGTTTAGAAAGACCATTTGAAGTATAATTAGAGGATATCCAGTAATTACAGGAAGTTTTTACATGAAATTACCTTTTGCCCCTAGTGAATGCTTAATGAGTTTTACTTAAGTAATTAAGGCAATTTTAACTCCAATTCAATTCGAGTTGATTTCAATCATTAACCTAGAGTTAAAAATTAATTACCTAAGGTTAAAAATAATTACTTGAGGTAATTAAAATATTTACTTAAGGAAAAATTATATTTTCTTTTCCTTAATTACAAGAATGTATTATATCAAGTTTACTGAGGGTTTCGATTTAGGTAAAATCTAGTAAAACTATATTTTCTTATCTTAAGTTTTGAATTTATGTTACAAATTGATTTTTATCTACTTGAAATTAACTTCATTCACTAATTTATGATTATTTACTTTACCTTGTCTTGAATTAACCTAAACACCTAACATTTTACCCCTTTTCACTAACCTATTGATTCCTAACCTTTTACCTAAGTAATTAAACATCTAATACATGATTTTCCACTAAAAAATAAAAGCCAATCTGATCCTAATGCAATCAGAAATGGCACCACTTCATGATCCATAATCAGCCATGTTTTTATGTTTTTCAACAACCATACACTTGCAAACATATCCAACCAAAATACCATTTCTTTAAGTATTCTTTTCCACCAATTAAGGCCATATTTAATCAAAAGAAATCCCACTCAATTCCACTATAGGGTAATCAGCCACCTTTGTCCCCCATTAGTACCAAATTTTGGAGTTTTTCATCCATTATACATAAATAAAACTATTACCACTAATTATGCTTTCTTTCTTTAATGTTTCCTATAATTAAAAATTGAAATAAAACTCCATTTTTCCAGCCTGATTAGCACGTCCATATAGCCCCCAAATGGCTATTAATAGGTGCTCTTCCATGGTCAAAATGCATACACAAACTCTCTTAGCTTTAGCACTTGCTTTCTTGATAGTTTTCTCACTCAAAGTTTGCTCAAAGTTCTCTAATCTCTCAATATTTCCAGCTTTCTTCTTCTTCCTCATTCATATTCAAGAGACTCCATTTCCAACCTCTAACCAAGCTCTAAACCTCAAGCATATACAATCCAACCATAAATCAACTCCTAAACACATAACCTTTCCATTGCCAAACACAAAAACACAAGAAAAATCCTTCCTCCACCAAACCTCCTTGATTCGAATCTATCACCCTCATTAGCATCAGATTTTTATTGTTCTCACTTCTTATAAGCTCAAGCTTAATCTTTTGGAAACAAGAAACAACTTGGTAGGGAGTTTATTTCATGTTCTTTCTCTTGATCTTTGCTTAAAGTTTTGGTTTCTATGGCTTGTTAGTAACCATGGCTTGATGATTAGGAATCATGATGGTGTTTATGAATCCATCACTTAATGAACCTCTAAAGCCCAAGGTTTAGTTTTTGTTATCAAAAGTTTTATGGAAAAATCGTTAGTTTTCTCTAAATCGATTCTTTTTTGAGCTTGATGATGAGTTCAAGAAATAAGGTTCTTGGAACCATAATAATAAGAACTCTAAAGCTCACTTTCAATTTCCTTAAGATTATTGGAATCAAAGAATTCATTCTTTAAGAAGTCTTTAGGAAGCTTAATAAGATGTAATAAGAATTCTCTTCTCTCTTCACCGGTCCAGTGCGACTACGCCACTCGGTTTCTTATTTTCTTTTATTAAGATTCTCTTCTCTCTCCATTGGTCCGACTACGCCGTTCAACTTCTTATTTATTTCAAGCTCTTGCATCATGTTTATATTTCCAAGCTTGCATAATCATATTTATATTTCAAGCAGATCACCAATTCGTGAATATAATAATATGGACCTGCACATCATGTTTAAATTTTAAGTCTTGCATATCATGTTTATAATTCCAAGTTATCACCTTATAAAGACAAGATTAAAATGAGGTTGTATAGCATGTTTATGATTCTAGTTATCACCTAAATCTATAAAGCTCAAGACTTGCTCCTTTTATCTTAAGTGAGAATTTTAATCGTGAAGATTCTTTCAATATATAAATCGGCCTCATAATTAAGGTAGGCCCAAAGTGATTTTAAATACTACTGATTTAGTTCTATAATTTCTTCAAGATTAACAAAAAGAATTAGTTTCTAAAAGAGTTTTAAGGTTTGCAAAGATTTTACGGAAACTAGTATCATACATGTACTTAAAATGTGATTTTAAGAAAATATGTGAGGTTCATGATTCAGCCACTAATCTAAGTTTAGTACTACTGTATGATGATGGTTTAATATGTTTGAAGTTGTGATAATCATGGTTTATTACTGAGGATTCTATGCATGTTAGAAATAAAACTAGCTTCCCAGAAAATTGTAAAAACAAGATTTCTAGAACTCTAGAGAATGAAATTTATGCGTTCTCTAGAACCTTTAGCAGCCCTAAGAACCAAGTTCTATTGTGTTTAGATAAGGGAGAATGATTCATAATTGGTTTAGTAATTAATTTTAGCACCATAAGGAAAGCCGTAACGAGAAAGGGTTAAAAATGCAACTTCTAACACCGTGAAGCCTTAAATATAACTTGCCTATGATGTCTCATATAGTTTAATAATGTTCTTAAGGCTTATAATTAATGGTAATGATGATAATGAATCCTTTAGATGCATGATTAATTACTTTGATAATTGAGGTTACCCAATTCTAAAGTTTTTGTTTAACAGTTTTGGTAATAATTTATGATGATAGTTCTTCGAAGTTTTAAATGATAAGTCTATGTAGTGATTTGATGCTTATTAAGTATTTGATATCATTGAATGATTCCCTGGCTTGCATGTTATAGTTGCTGTTGCAAACAATGAGAATGTTTATGCATCCTGATGATTATGAATTGAGAGTTGTATTATGATATAACATGCAAAGATTTAATGGTGACTTAAATTTATATAAGAAAATGATCCTTTGGACCCATCAGACTATAAGTGGTGAAAGATGATTCTTGCTCCCTAGCCCGTTCTCTCAAAAGGGTAGAGTTGGGACCTTAACTTATCAAAAGGGATAAGTGTATGCTAGTGACGACTAGTAAGGTATGAGCTCATAACCTAGATTACTCCCAAAAGGGTGGAGTAGGGTGGCCCAGGAAAATGATGATGAAAGTAACTTTAAGTCACCTAAGAAACTAAGTAAATGCATTATGTGAATATGATGTTTGATGTAGGATTTATGAGATGATGATGAGGAATATGATGTGGTTTTATGCATAACTATGTTATTATATATGAAAGGAAAAGTTCATTATAAACATGACATGCTAAGTTTATGATGCATTATAAGACGCATGATTAAATCGACAAACCCCTAAAGTATATTTTCGAACTTAATAAATCAATCTTAGCATGCTCACTATTTCATAATAACCCCGAGGTTCCTTAGGACGATGATGATGACACGATGCATATAAGGTGAGTACCCTATGAATTCTTTTATAAGTTTCACTCCCTCTTCTTTTCTTTCCATCTCGTCTTCAAAATGGTGATATTCGTGATTCCCGTGATGCTCTCACCTGTAGATGCACTTGATTTGGTGAACCAGCTTATTATCCTTGAGGAACATATCGCTAAACTTTGCGCGTAGCTTGAATATCTATCCCTATCTCTTAAGTGTTATTAGTAGGTTTAATGGATATTTTTCCATCCATATACTATTTATATTGGTCTGATTGCCTACACCTAGCTTAACTCGTTGGTAGGCAAAATATCTATGTGTTAAGTAATTATGGATGTTATATGATGCAGCCAATATGATGTGATGTGATGTGATGTATTTAAATTCTAATATGTCTTGTTATATTTCGCTAAATCGTTCACGTTATGCGGCTCACGTTTTCAATTATGTTTTAAAAAAATGGCTCATAATTTCACTAAGTATTTTCAAAATATGAAAGAACTGAAGCAAAGAGTAAAGTCTAGTAATTAATCAGATACAACCTAGATGTATTGGGTTAATTATTAAGTGTTACATTTTGTGTCAGGTTTCGCTTTCATGGAGCCTTGATTGGACCGGCTATGCTTCTAAAGCATAATACGTTAGGCCATGTGTAGATGTTTATCATTAGGATTAAGCTTGAGGATTAGAAATACATGACTACTTGATGTTGACATGGAACTTGCTCACTTTGCATGGAATATTAGTTATCACCTCAATGTTGCCGTTTTGTAACGCCCAATTTTTACTGTAATTTTTACTGTCATTAAGAATTACCGAATTACCATAGGTAAATATTTTATAAAATTTGAGACCAAACAATCCTTAATAAAGGAATATAACGTTAGAAGAGAAGTTAGGAGCAATTGCAAGTATTGCAAACCCCGAATTTTGTACGTGTAAAATGACCAAAATGCCCTGAGGTTATTTTACAGAAAATGAGGATCGTGGGCCCCACCCGTCCTCAAGGGAATGTTTTGATGTTAATAAGGGATTGTTTGTGTTATGTGTAGAAGAATCATAATTTTGAGCTCTACGAAATGACCAAAACGCCCCTTCTTTAATTCCATTGCCGACTTAGATTGAACCTCACTAAAATGTTTTAAAAGGTGTTTTTAAGCCATGATTAACCATTGGTTAAGCTCGGGTGGTCTCGGGCAATTTTTAAGTAAAATGACCGTTTTGCCCCTATCTTTGTGCAGTTTTACAAATTTTGAGATTTTTGATTGCTAACGAAACCTAAGCAATATTAGGCTCAAATTAAAGCTTATTAAATTCTAATTATTAATCTAGAGTCAAAATTATTTATTTAAATTGATTAGAACCTAAAATTGCTTTAAAACACTCAAATTGCTTACTAATTCACCTAAGCCCTTAACGTAAATTCTCTAAATTGCATGAATACCTTGCCTACACCTAAATAATACATGGAACACACAAAACCCTCTTCCATGAGGCTGTAATGCATGAAATAATTCAGCCATAATCATTAGAATTATTGCAAGATAATGCACTAAAACAAAATGCCAAAAAATTCCCTAAAACATGGCATAAAACATGCCTTAAACAAGAAATGATTTTCCTCCCTTTGTTCCCCATGAAAAATCCGAAAATTTGCCTCCTCCCTTGTCCATTTATGAGCTTGAATTTCTCTATAAATAGGCATACTTGAGGAGCCTTGGAAGCCTTGCTCATAACTTACACAAATTCTAGTTTTAGGAGCACCAAAAGCTTTCTTTCTTCCTCCTCCTTGGCTGAAATTTCTTCTTCCATTTCTCAAAGAGATTTTCTTTCATTTCACTCAAGGAAACCAAGTTCTCTTCCTTTCCTTCAAATCAAATTAGGTAGGGAGTTGTCTTTAAGCTTATTTCTATGCTTTGCTAAGTGTTGTTCTTGGTTCAAAATGATGATTTCATGGACTTTCTCTAGTTTTTCCATTCGGTTTTCTTCTTTCTTTTCCTTTGAACATTTCGGCCATAAGGCCTATATGGGAATATGATGATAGCTTGATGATGAGGACCTTGAGTGCTGGTTGTAAATCCATCACAAGTTAGGCCTCTAAAGCTTGAAAATTCCACTTGATGCAAAACTTTAAAGAATGATGTTTTTATGATGTAAAAATAAAGATCTTGAGTTTAGAACTTGAAAGATGTATTTTTCACTTTGTCTTGCTAAGATATATTGGGTTGAATTTATATTTCTCTAAAGTCTTGGAAGAGCTCTAGTAAAGAAATAAAATGAACTTGCATCCATGTTTAAGTTTATGCCTTGCATAACCATGTTTACTTTCTATGTCATCACTAAATTCTCAAGAATGAATAAATGAACTTGCATTCTCATGTTTAAATTTCCAAGCTTGCATTTCATGTTTATGTTTCAAGTTGTCACTTAATCTTCAAAGATAATAAAGAGGATGCATCTCATATTTATTTTATGCTCTCACTTTATTTTATAATGGCTAAAAGAATCAATGCATGACATGTTTATTTTATGTCATCACTTAAAGATCCTAGAGCTCAAAGACTTGCCCAAGTATCACAAACAAAGTTGGAACCATGGTAATAAGAACTCTAAAGCTCACTTTCAATTTCCTTAAGATTATTGGAGTCAAAGAATTCATTCTTTAAGAAGTCTTGAGTTTGGAGCTTAATAAGATGTAATAAGAATTCTCTCTCCCTTCACCTGTCAATGCGGACTACGCCGCTCCGATTTCTTAAGATTCTCTTCTCCCTCCACTAGTCCATGCGGCTTACGCGCTTCAGTTTCTTGCATATCATGTTTATAATTCCAAGTTATCACCTTATAAAGACAAGATTAAAATGAGGTTGCATAGCATGTTTATGATTCTAGTTATCACCTAAATCTCTAAAGCTCAAGACTTGCTCCTTTTATCTTAAGTGAGAATTTTAATCGTGAAGATTCTTTCAATATATAAATCGGCCTCATAATTAAGGTAGGCCCAAAGTGATTTTAAATAGCTACTGATTTATTTCTATAATTTCTTTCAAGATTAACAAAAAGAATTAGTTTCTAAAAGAGTTTTAAGGCTTTGCAAAGATTTTATGGGAAACTAGTATCTTACATGTACTTAAAATGTGATTTTAAGCAATTATGTGAGGTTCATGATTCAGCCATTAATTTGAGTTTAGTACTAATGTATGATGATGGTTTAATATGTTTGAAGTTGTGATAATTATGGTTTATTGCTAAAGAAATGATTCTATGCATGTTAGAGATAAAACTAGCTTCCTAGAAAACCGTAAAAGCAAGATTTCTAGAACTTTAGAGAATGAAATTTATGCATTCTGTCCAGAGCCTTTATGGCCTTAAGAACCAGATTTTATTATGTTTAGATAAGGGACAATGATTCATAATTGGTTTAGTAATTAATTTTAGCATCATAGGAAAGCCGGTAACGAGAAAGGGTTAAAAATGCAACTTCTACACACTAAAACCTTAAGAACAACTTACTGTCTATGCTACCCCATATAGTCTAATAATGTTCTTAAGGCTTATAATTGATGGTAATAAATCCCTTAGATGCATAAGTAATTAGTTTGATAATTAAAGTTACCCAATTTTAGAGTTCGGTTATTTAAGGAGCTTTCCTAGAATTTTAGATGACATCTTTTGATGCTTTGGAATGTAGTTATATGATGATGTAATGCCTATTAGAATTTGATATTATTGAATGATTTCATGGCTTGCATGTTATAGTTGCTATTGCAAACAATGAGAATGTTCATGCATGTTGATGATTATGATATACACGCTAAGACTTAATGGTGACTTAAACTTATGAGGAAATGATCCTTTGGACTATCAGACTATAGGTGGTGAAAAGGTGATCTTTGAAAATGATCCTTTGGACCCATCAGACTATAGGTGGTGAAAAGGTGATTCTTGCCCCCTAGCTCTCAAAAGGGTAGAGTTGGATTTTAACTTATCAAAAGGGATAAGTATATGCTAGTGACGACTAGTAAGGTATGAGCTCATAACCTAGATTACTCCCAAAAGGGTGGAGTATAGGGTGGCCCAGGAAAATGATGATGAAAGTAACTTTAAGTCACCTAAGAAACTAAGTAAATGCATTATGTGAATATGATGTTATGCTATGCATAGTATTTATGAGATGATGATGAAAAATATGATGTTCTGCTATGCATAGTATTATGAAATGATGATGAGGAATATGATGTGATTTTATGCATAACTATGTTATTATATATGAAAGGAAAAGTTCATTATAAACATGACATGCTAAGTTTATGATGCATTATAAGACGCATGATTAAAACCGATGAACCTCGGTAAAGTATATTTTCGAACTTAATAAATCAATCTTAGCATGCTCACTATTTCATAATAACCCCGAGGTTCCTGGGGACGATGATGATGACACAATGCATCATGAGGTGAGTACCCTACAAGATTCTTTTTATAAGTTTCTCACTCCCTTATTTTTTCTTTCCATCTCGTCTTCAGAAAAGAAGGAAGCGTTCGTGAATCACATTGAGGCTTTCACCGGGTAGCTGAACTTGATCCTGCTAGTTTCACTCGTATATTTCAAATATCTATCCCTATCCTTGGAGTGTTATTACTAGGTGCCATTAATGGATGTCCTTCCATCCATATATTATTTGTTTTGTTAGATTGCCTACACCTAGTCTTATTCTGTTGGTAGGCAAAATATCTATGTGTTATATAATTATGGATGTTATATGATGGAGCCAATATGATGTGTTTTTCATGCTATTGACGTTATTCGCTTTATTTCGATTATTGTTCACGTTATGTGCGGCTCACGTTTTCAATTATGTTTAAAAAAATGGCTCGTAATTTCACTAAGTATTTTCAAAGTATGATGAAAGAACTGAAGCAAAGAGTAAAATCTAGTAATTAATCACAACCTAGGTGTATTCGGTTAATTATTAGGGTGTTACAGTTTTTGTGTATAGGAACCAATGACACGTCGACAACAGGTTAAGGAGCGCATAGGATAATGAGAACAACGAGACTACCGAAGCACTCCGTGATGTGGCAAGGACAATGAGAATGATGATGGAGCGAATGGATCAGATCGCCAAGCTAATGCGAATCAAGGCCATGAGATCCGAACATGCTCGTTTTGGGGAATTTCAAGGCGAACCTTCCAGTTTTCAAGGGTACCCTCAATCCAAATGTTGCAAATGAATGGATTCGGAATATTGAGAAGGTATTTGCTGTTGTTCTATGCTCAGAGGAGAGAATGTTACTTTCGCCACCCACATGCTCTAGGGTGATGCCAGTATTGGTGGAGAGGTGCCGAAGGCTCCTGAGGCGACCGATATGGACATTGATTGGGAGCTATTTAAGGTCCATTTTTATGAGAAGTATTTCCAGAATCGGTCAAAATGCCAAGGACATTGAATTCATGCAGCTTGTCCAAGGAAATATGAACATGGCCCAGGACACTGCCAGATTTGAAGAACTTATTAAGTTCTCAAGGATGTATCAAGGTAACCTCGACAAGTATTGGAAATGCATTAAATACGAGTCAGGATTAAAGGCAGAGCTTAATGTGGTTGCGCATTTGGAGATTAGGGATTTCTCTACTCTAGTTAACAAATGCACATCATTGAAGAAGGGCAGAGAAAGCTGAGCACCAAAGTCTGATAATATCACCAAGAAGCTGACACCTCAAGGTCAGCTTCAAGAGGCAGAATCGACCCCATTCCTACCTCAATCGAGACCCAAGGTCCACAAAGGAACTTTCAACAAGGAAGGCCGAACAACAACAACCACTATAAGCACACCAACAATCGCAACAACAATAACAACAACAAGGGGAAAGCACCACAAAGAGGTCCAGGAGCACTCCACGACCCCCACCATCCAGAATGTCCAAGTGCGGGAAGAATCATGGAAGCATACCATGTCGAGCGAACAAATGTTTGCTACCGGTGTGGAAAGCCAGGCCACTACTTTCGAGAATGCACAGAGAGGAACCCGTCAACCCTAATCCCAAGCGCAGTACCAAGGAAGGGTCTTTACCATTAATGCTTAAGAAACGACAAAGTCACGAAATCTCGTGGAAGGTAAGTGTAACATGCATGGTAAAAACTTAATTGTACTATATGATTCTGCGCTTCCCATTCTTTTATCTCCCACTCATGTGTTAAAAGCCTTAACTTACATGTGACTGAACTTCCTTTTGAACTTGTTGTTTCTACCCTGACTGGAAAACCTGTTAGGACTTGTAGATGTTGTCTAGATTGTAATTTTGTTATTGAAAATAGATCATTTGTTTTAGACCTTATTTGCTTACCTATGCGAAGTTTAGATGTGATTCTTGGCATGGATTGGCTTGAGGCCAACCGTGTATTGTTAACCTCTATGAGAAAACCATCACTTTTCTTCCTGTTCCCATTGAACCTAAGAAACCCATAAGTCTATACATAACCGTGGAAATGGACTGTGTAAGGGTGAGAATAAAGGTTATATTTCCTAGCCGCTAGTGATGTAGACTTTGAGCAAAGTATCGATGAGATATCAATAGTAAGGAATTATCCCAAAGTATTTCCAGATGAGATACAGAGTTTCCCCCAAAGAGAGATAGAGTTCTCCATAGAACCTTCTGCAGGTCCCATATCCATAGCCCCATCAGGATGTCCCCATTAGAATTGATTCGAGTTCAATTGGAGGATTTATTGGAGAAAAAGTTTGTTAGGCCTAGTGCATCACCTTGGGGAGCCTGTGTTGTTTGTGAAGAAAAAGGATGGGAGTATGAGGATGTGTGTTGACTATAGGCAATTGAATAAAGTGACGGTGAAGAACAAATACCCTTTGCCTAGGATAGATGACTTGATGGAGCTTAAAGGTGCAGGAGTGTTTTCTAAGATTGATTTGAGGTCAGGTTACCACCAGATTAGGGTGAGAGATGAAGATATACCGAAAATGGCCTTTCGCACTCAATACGGCCATTTGAGTTTGAGTAATGTCCTTTGGATTAACCAATGCTCCAACAATTTTTATGGATTACATGAATAGGATCTTTAGACCCTATTTAGATAAGTTTGTGGTTGTCTTTATAGATGACATTCTCATCTACTCTAAGACCCACGAGGAGCATGAACGCCACCTAACCATAGTACTGGAAATCCTAAAGGAAAAGAAACTATATGCCAAGCTTTCTAAGTGTGAATTCTGGTTGGATGAGGTGAAATTTTTAGGGCATGTAGTATCTAAGAAAGGAATTGTTGTAGATCCTAGTAAGGTGGAAACAATTGTAAACTGGGAAAGACCAACCACGTAACTGAAGTAAGGAGCTTCTTAGGTTTAGCTGGTTATTACCGTCGGTTTATCAAGGGATTTTCCTAGATTTCCCTACCTGACCAAGCTAACTAGGAAAAACACCCCTTTTTCATGGACCTCGGAGTGTGAAAAGAGCTTTCAAGAGCTAAAACGCAAGCTAACCTCAACCCATTTTAGTGTTACCCGACCTAAATGTGCCTTTTGAAGTGTACTGTGATGCTTTTCGAGAAGGGTTTGGGTTGTGTACTGATGCAAAATAGGCAAGTGGTGGCCTATGCGTCGAGGTAACTCAAGCCACATGAGGCAAATTACCCTACCCATGACCTTGAATTAGCCGTCGTGTTTGATCTAAAGATTTGGAGACACCATTTATACGGAGAAAAGTTTGAGGTGTTTTCTAATCACAAGAGTTTGAAATATCTCTTTGATCAAAAAGAGCTAAACATGAGGCAAAGAAGGTGGATGGAATTCTTAAAAGATTATGATTTTGGGTTAAACTATCATCAGGTAAAGCTAATGTTGTAGCCGATGCCTTAAGTAGGAAATCTTTACAAGTATCCCATTTGATGGTGAAGGAGGTTGAGTTAATTGAGCAATTTAGAGACCTAAACCTAGGGATGACCTTGACCACTAAGGGCATAAGAGCTTGCCATCTTAGTGTGACGAGTGAATTCAAGGAAAGAATTGCTCAAGCCCAAAGGGAAGATACAGAATTTCAAGAAACCTTAGAGGCAATAAGAGCTGATAAGTTGAAAGGTTTTATCCAAGGGAATGATAGTTTGTGGAGATTTGAAGGTCGTATATGTGTACCTGCTAATGGTGGCCTCCGAAAGGACATTTTGGATTAAGCCCATAAGAGTTATTTCACCCTTCATCCTGGTGCCACCAAGATGTATCAAGATTTGAAGAAGATGTTCTGGTGGCCAGGATTGAAGAAGGATGTGTGCACATGGGTGAATAAGTGCTTGGTGTGTCAAAAGGTGAAGATTGAGCACCAAAAACCCTCTGGAATGTTGCAACCCCTACCAATCCCCGAGTGGAAGTGGAATAGTATCTCCATGGATTTTGTAACTGGACTACCAAGGACCCAAGCGAATCATGATGCCATATGGGTAATCGTGGATCGATTGACTAACCACTTTTACCTATTAAGGTGACTTATTCCTTGGATAGGTTAGCATTATATATTCAAGAGATAGTAAGGTTACACGGAGTACGTCGACGATAATCTTGATCGGGATCCGCTATTTACGTCACGATTTTGGGGAGCTTTCAGAAGGCATTTGGCTCAAGCTGTGTCTAAGCACTTATCACCCCAAAAACGGTCAATCTGAAAGAACTATCCAAACCTTGGAGGATATGTTAAGGGCATGTGTTTTGGATCAAAGGGGAAGTTGGGATAAGTACCTCCATTATTGAGTTTGCATATAACAATAGTTATTATGCAAGTATCGGTATGGCACCGTACGAGGCCCTTTATGGACAAAAATGTCAATCTCCCTTATGTTGGTATGAACCCGAGAGAGAAGTTTACTGGACCTGATATTGTGAGGGAAACAACGAACAAATCAAGAAGATTAGGGATAAGATTCTTACTGCTCAAAGTCGACAGAAAACTATGCGGACAAACGGCGAAAGCCGCTAGAATTTCAAGAAGGAGAACATGTGTTCCTTAGGATCACTCCTACCACAGGCATAGGCCGAGCCATGAGTTAAGAAATTGAGCCCAGATTTCTTAGCCCATTTATCCTTAAAGTTGGGAACGTAGCATACCGTATAGCCCTACCCCCAATCTCTCTAACCTCCATAATGTCTTTCATGTCTCCTAGTTAAGAAAATATGAGTCTAACCAGAGTCATGTTCTAGAACCAGAGCAAGTACAATTAAAGGAAGACTAACGTTTAACTTACCCCTACGAGGATCGTAGACAAGAGTTAAAACTTAAGAACCAAGACTACAGTTAAGTAGCATGGGGACGAGGGAAAACAGAAGAATTCACATGGGAGTTGGAACGGATATAAAGACACTTTATCCCAAACTTTTCTCAGGTAACGAATTTCGAGGCGAAATTCTTTTTAAGGAGGGGAGTAATATACGCCCAATTTTTATTGTCTTAAATTATCGAATTACCCTAGGTAATTCTTACATGAAATTTGAGGTGAACAATCCTCAATAAAGGAATATAACATTAGAGAAGATGTTAGAGAAATTTGAATAGCGATTCGTGCAAGAGTTGCAAACCCCCATTTTCTGGACATGTAAAATGACCAAAATGCCCTGAGGTCATTTTACCCAGAAGATGAGGATCGTGGCTTGGCCATCCTCAGGGGACGTTTTGATGATGATAGGGGATTATATGTATTATGTGTGTTAATAGAGCAAAAGAATCTCATTTTTTAGTTCTAATGCAAAATTACCAAAACGCCCTTGTAGTTAATTAACATGATTTACTGCCGGTTAGCCCAACTTCACCAAAAGGTTTTAAATGATGTTTTAAGTAAATGTTTAACAACAGTTAAGTGGGTAGCCCAGGTTTGTGAAAAATTACCGTTTTACCCCTACGGTAACTTTACATGAAATGATGTAACTTTTGAATAGTTTCACCCAAAAGTTTAGAAAGACCATTTGAAGTATAATTAGAGGATGTCCAGGAATTACAGGAAGTTTTTACATGAAATTACCTTTTTGCCCCTAGTGAATGCTTAATGAGTTTTACTTAAGTAATTAAGGCAATTTTAACTCCGATTTAATTTTAGTTGATTTCAATCATTAACCTAGAGTTAAAAATTAATTAGCTAAGGTTAAAAAATTATTGAGGTAATTAAAATATTTACTTAAGGAAAAATTATATTTTCTTTTCCTTAATTACAAGAATGTATTATATCAAGTTTACGGTTAGGTTTAGGTTTAGGTAAAATCTAGTAAAACTATATTTTCTTATCTTAAGTTTTGAATTTATGTTACAAATTGATTTTTATCTACTTGAAATTAACTTCATTCACTAATGTATGATTATTTACTTTACCTTGTCTTGAATTAACCTAAACACCTAACATTTTACCCCTTTTCACTAACCTATTGATTCCTAGCCTTTTACCTAAGTAATTAAACATCTAATACATGATTTTCCACTAAAAAATAAAAGCCAATCTGATCCTAATGCAATCAGAAATGGCACCACTTCATGATCCATAATCAGCCATGTTTTTATGTTTTTCAACAACCATACACTAAACATATCCAACCAAAATACCATTTCTTTAAGTATTCTTTCCACCAATTAAGGCCATATTTAATCAAAAGAAATCCCACTCAATTCCACTATAGGGTAATCAGCCACCTTTGTCCCCCATTAGTACCAAATTTTGGAGTTTTTCATCCATTATACATAAATAAAACTATTACCACTAATTATGCTTTCTTCTTTAATGTTTCCTATAATTAAAAATTGAAATAAAACTCCATTTTCCAGCCTGATTAGCACGTCCATATAGCCCCCAAATGGCTATAAATAGGTGCTCTTCCATGGCCAAAATGCATACACAAACTCTTTAGCTTTAGCACTTGCTTTCTTGATAGTTTTCTCACTCAAAGTTTGCTCAAAGTTCTCTTATTCTCTCAATATTTCCAGCTTTCATCTTTATTTCAAGCTCTTGCATCATGTTTATATTTCCAAGCTTGCATAATCATATTTATATTTCAAGCAGATCACCTCAATTCGTGAATATAATAATATGGACCTGCACATCATGTTTAAATTTCAAGTCTTGCATATCATGTTTATAATTCCAAGTTATCACCTTATAAAGACAAGATTAAAATAAGGTTGTATAGCATGTTTATGATTCTAGTTATCACCTAAATCTATAAAGCTCAAGACTTGCTCTTTTTATCTTAAGTGAATTTTAATCGTGAAGATTCTTTCAATATATAAATCGGCCTCATAATTAAGGTAGGCCCAAAGTGATTTTAAATAACTACTGATTTAGTTCTATAATTTCTTTCAAGATTAACAAAAAGAATTAGTTTCTAAAAGAGTTTTAAGGCTTTGCAAAGATTTTACGGGAAACTAGTATCATACATGTACTTAAAATGTGATTTTAAGAAAATATGTGAGGTTCATGATTCAGCCACTAATCTAAGTTTAGTACTACTGTATGATGATGGTTTAATATGTTTGAAGTTGTGATAATCATGGTTTATTACTGAGGGAACGATTCTATGCATGTTAGAAATAAAACTAGCTTCCCAGAAAATTCAACAAGATTTCTAGAACTCTAGAGAATGAAATTTATGCATTCTATAAGAACCTTTAGCAGCCCTAAGAACCAGGTTCTATTGTGTTTAGATAAGGGAGAATGATTCATAATTGGTTTAGTAATTAATTTTAGCACCATAAAGAAAGGGTAACGAGAAAGGGTTAAAAATGCAACTTCTAGTAGATGAAGCCTTAAATATAACTTGCTACCTATGCTGTCTCATATAGTTTAATAATGTTTTTAAGGCTTATAATTAATGGTAATGATGATAATGAATCCTTTAGATGCATGATTAATTACTTTGATAATTGAGGTTACCCGATTCTAAAGTTTCGGTTGTTTAAGATTTTTGGTAATAATTTATGATGATGGTTCTTTCTAAGTTTTAAATGATAAGTCTATGTAGTGATTTGATGCTTATTAAGTATTTGATATCATTGAATGATTCCTGACTTGCATGTTATAGTTGCTTGTTGCAAACAATGAGAATGTTTATGCATCCTGATGATTATGAATTGAGAGTTGTATTATGATATAACATGCAAAGATTTAATGGTGACTTAAATTTATATAAGAAAATGATCCTTTGGACCCATCAGACTATAGGTGGTGAAAAGGTGATTCTTGCTCCCTAGCCCGTTTTCTCAAAAGGGTAGAGTTTAGACTTTAACTTATCAAAGGGATAAGTGTATGCTAGTGACGACTAGTAAGGTATGAGCTCATAACCTAGATTACTCCCAAAAGGGTGGAGTATAGGGTGGCCCAGGAAAATGATGATGAAAGTAACTTTAAGTCACCTAAGAAACTAAGTAAATGCATTATGTGAATATGATGTTCTGCTATAGTATTTATGAGATGATGATGAGGAATATGATGTGGTTTTATGCATAACTATGTTATTATATATGAAAGGAAAAGTTCATTATAAACATGACATGCTAAGTTTATGATGCATTATAAGACGCATGATTAAAATCGACAAACCCGGTAAAGTATATTTTCGAACTTAATAAATCAATCTTAGCATGCTCACTATTTCATAATAACCCAGAGGTTCCTGAGGACGATGATGATGACACGATGCATATAAGGTGAGTACCCTCTGAGATTCTTTTATAAGTTTCTCACTCTCTTCTTTCTTTCCATCTCGTCTTCAGAAAGTGATGGTGATATTCGTGATTCGTGATGCTCTCACCTGGTAGATGCACTTGATCTGGTGAACCATTATTATCCTTGAGGAACGTATCGCTAAACTTTCGCGTGAGCTTGGATATCTATCCCTATCTCTGAAGTGTTATTAGTAGGTGCCATTAATGGATATTTTTCCATCCATATACTATTTATATTGGTCTGATTGCCTACACCTAGCTTAACTCTGTTGGTAGGCAAAATATCTATGTGTTAAGTAATTATGGATGTTATATGATGGAGCCAATATGATGTGATGTGATGTATTAAATTCTAATATGTCTTGTTATATTTCGCTGAATCGTTCACGTTATGCGCGGCTCACGTTTTCAATTATGTTTAAAAAAAATGGCTCGTAATTTCACTAAGTATTTTCAAAATATGATTAAAGAACTGAAGCAAAGAGTAAAGTCTAGTAATTAATCAGATACAACCTAGGTGTATTGGGTTAGTTATTAGAGTGTTACAACTAATGGTTGTCTTAAGTTTCTTGAAGAATTAAAACAAGTTCTATTGTTTAGCAAGAGTAGGGCTTACTCAAACAAGGATATATTTTACTTTACATGTGCAAACATGTTTTACCTCATGATAAGAGATAGGAGCTAACAAGGAAGTAAAATTATACCTTTATTCCGTTAAAATAGCTAACAATTAGAAGAAATCATAGCTGCAAGAAACCAAGATTTGACTTCAGAAAGTAGCACTGGATATTAGAAAGTATGTTTACAATGAAGATATCAAGCAATCTCTAAACAGGTGTTACACTATCTTCAGTCAGCATAATCGCAATTCTTTCATCATTATAAAGCTTGGATTGAAGACTTGAAGATCAAAGAATCATCAAGGATCTGTTACCACACGTAAGAAAGCTCACTTTATTGTGGAGCACTAAATGTTGCTAAAAAAACGAAATTTGAAATTTGAAATTCAAATTTAGAGTCAAACCGAGTGCAACTAACGTGTCATCTATTTTGACTTGGATCAACTTTCCCCAGCTTCTAGAGAAAGAGTTCAGAAACTACGTTTAGAAGTACGAGTAGTTTCTGAAAGGGACATTAAAACCTCAACGCCACAATGGCTTCTTAACAAAACGGCCAAACTATTAGCCTACTCTTTAACTGCTTTTCCAAGACCCAAATGGATGATCAACACGTGTTCATTGGAGATCTGATCAAGGGCAACGGTCACAAGGAAGACCTTCTATAAATAAAGATGTTGTGCTCAAACATTAAGCAAGAGACTCTGCCAAGAAGAGAAAACTCTCTAAAAATCTCTCCTCATGTCTAGTAAGGTTCATATCATTATGTAATCGTTCCTTACTTGTAAAAATCTTTTTCTATGCTTGAATAGATATATGTTCTTCTTAGGAAGAAATGATAAAAGGAGTCATTCAAGTTTTTTCTAGGATTATTCATGTATATTTTAAGAAAACTGAGTGTAGGTTAGTTTCAGTGGCAACCTAAACACAAACCTTTGTATCCTTGATCTAGTAGTGATCAGTGTGAGATAGCTTGGAAAGGCTATTGTAAAACTACTTGCAACCCAACGGTAAGGTGTTCTTGCTGCTCATGGTTCAGCTTGGAGAGGTTGATGAATAACTACTTTCAACGTGATAGTAGAGGTTGTCTATTGGTCACGGTTTAGCTTGGAGAGGCTGGTGAATAACTACTTTCAACGTGACAGTGGAGGTTGTCTGCTAGTCACAGGTTGCAGCTTGGAGAGGCTGAGGCAAGGCTACTTGGTTCAGCTTGGAGAGGTTGGTGAAAACTACTTTCAATGTGATAGTAGATTTTGTGTACTAGTCACGGGTTGGGCTTGGAGGCTGGTAATCACTTCTCAACTTGTGAGTGGGAGTTGTCCATTGGTCATAAGTGAGATCTTGGAAAGGCTAATGTAAAGACTATCCAGTTTTCTCTAGTTTGAGAAAGGCGTTTAGTGGAACCTCAACGTTTGTTGAGATCCTGGATGTAGGTAGGTTTGGCTAAACTAGTATAAAATCCTTATGCCACATCTTTTCCTTGATCTCCTTGATCTTTTCTTTGCTATGGTATACTATTAATCTTATACTGATATAATGTGTTACGCCTTTATATTTGTTACCATTCATTTCAGAAATCTCTTTATGAACTATATTTCACAGTTGAACTTATACTGGCATAACGTTTTAAAGTTTCATGTTATTTATCAATTACTTTAGAAATCTACTTTCTGAAACCATAACTGAATTTCCATTGCACTACAAGTTTCATACTTGATAGTATCTTTGTTAAAAGTTTCAAATATGTAAAAAGAAGTAAAGCACATTCAACCCCTTTCTCGTGCACTTTCACCAGCAACCACATTTTTCTTCAGTTGGATTGAAATCTTCACTTGAAACTTACTTGAAGTTGTGGCATGCTTTTTGAAACCTTGGTTTCTTATTCTTGAGAATTTCCTTTCATGCATTGAGCATAGAAACGTTCATTACAAGATTTATTTTTCAGTTCATCAGTTCCAAATCTCTTTAAATGAGATTGAACATGTTTACACATGTCATTGTGAAAATAAACTCGTTTTAGGAACATGGATCCTAATGTGAATAGTCCTATTTAGTGCTTCAAGAACTCAAGAAACAGATTAGTCCTTCTTCAAAATATTTTCACGAAATTGGTTTTGTTATCATCAAAACATTAAGCACTGATGCTTTCTGAAGGGTTCTGAGCTAATGATCTCCTCGTTTTTTATGATGACAAACTAATTCTTAGAAAATCTATTGAAGAGATTTTGAAAGAAATATATGACTAGATATAGAATCAAGATAAACTTGTATTCTTTCAAAATGCATTTGATGGGATTTTTAGAAGGTCACATTCTTAAGATGTGATGTAGATGAAATCAAGTCATTTTGCAACCTTAAGTGACAAGAATCAGAGCTATTTTATTACAAAAAAGGTTTCTAAAGTAAATCAGAGTAATTTCTCAAGAAGTATTAGAGCAAATTTGGAAAAGATATGGGCATTTAAGCTTTCTGAAAAAAATAGCTTGGTCTTTCATCATTTTGACTTTATGAAAATAAAAGTGTATGAATAAAGAAGATAATAGTCGTGATATTTATTCTTGATCTTTGAATCCATGTACAACACTTCTTTATTCAAATAATTTTTGAAACACGATTCAAATCATTGTACAAAAAAAAAAGAAAAAAAGAAAAAATAACAGATAAGCTTTGCACAAAATGGAAGTTTTTGAAGTACAAAAAGAGTTAGTCACATATGTATCAAAGCATGTACATCAGAGCTTAAGATGTATATGAGAAACCTTCAAGTTTGTCTATTAGAGCATATATGTTTATATGCAAAACTTAGGATCATGTATCATAGCATACATATCATAGCATTAAAGATAATGTGTATGTGTGTGTGTGTGTGTATATATATTAGAGCTATACTATATATGTATTAGTGCTATTCATTAAAATATATCAGAGCATATGATGGATGTAGCTAAGTATCAAAGCATATGCTTAAGGCTTATAAGACATCCATCACGATATATGATAAGCAAGATATATAAAAAACTTAACATCCTAAACAATAAATTGACCATATACGTACTAATGAAATAGTTCAAAGTAGAGAAATAATAACCAATACGTAAAATAGGTTCAGAGTTAAACAAAACAATGAATGTACAAGAAAAACATGCTAATAATAGTTATGAAAAAAATTTCTCTGAACTCTAGGCTCTCCCCAGCTTGCCCTAATTTTCTCACATAAGATTTTCTTCATCTTTTCTTTTCTTTCTTCTCCCTTTTTGTTATCAACAAAAAGAGGGTGTGTTGGAAACCAGGTAACACCATTATCAGCCCCTCCACCTAACTTCTCAAAGATTTACCAACAATAATGCTTCATGTCTTCTCAAAGCTTTTACTCTATCCAACCAAGCAACCATGACGTGTCGTGATATTAGTAGCTAGACTTCTGAGTAGCTTAGTTAAGGTGCAGGTTGAGTTTGCCTTGAGGAATGGGTGACTCTTATAGTTGTGGGTGACATTTGGAGCAGAGGATGGTATAGAAATGATAGCTGAGTAGGGATAGGAGGCTCATCAACAAGAGTAGAGGTAGAAAGAGCAACATGAGGTGAACCAAGTCTTAGAATCTTCATTGAGCTACTCATCCTCTAAGGACTCTATCTCAAAGTTTGAAGACTTAGATGAAAAGGAGGATCCTTCTTCCTTTTGGTCCTTGTCTTGCCTCTGCTTGTTTTATTTTTCTAACTTGATTCAATTATTGTAAGAACTCAACCCTGTCTAATTCTAATTTTTCCTTAGATTCTTCATGTCCTTTGAGTTGCTCTTATTAAGGATCACTTTTGTTTTTCCTTTTTTGTTCTTCTGCTTCTCGCCTTTTCAATGATTGTCCTTATCCTTGAGCTTTGTTTTTTTTACATTGGTCGTGGATGCACCAATTTTTCTCTAAGGGTCTTGAAGGAGTTCAGGTGTATGAGGACCTTCTATATACTCGAACCACTCCTAGCCAGAGGGTAGTTCACATATTGGAAGATTTTGGTTAGTAATACCCATAGACAATAAGCAGTTCTCTTTTTTTTTGGAGATGACATGAGCATGTAGTCAAAATAGTTGGGCAAGTTTACCTTCCTTTGCTAGCAGATAGAAGAGTAGCATGCAGTTCATCCTAATAAGCAAGTTGGTGCTTCCTAATCATGGGACAAGAGAGAATTGGACAACAGTAAAGACTTGCGTGCCCTAGAACTTAGCAGAGAGGTTGTAATCTCACCAGGTTCATATATACGGGAGTTTGTGAGACACCTGGAGACCTCCTCTAATGGGAGTCTGAGAGATATGAACCAATTTCCTTGAATTGAGCATCTAGTCAGTTGCTTATGCTTGAATGACATTGGAGATGTCATTGATTCCTATTTCCATGTCAATACCCCTAATAGAGGTTTTCATTATGGAAACTTAAACTCCAGGTAAGTAGTAGGTGGTTACCATTCCTTGGAAAACTCTATAAAAGATTTGCAAAACTCCTCCTAGCCCTGGAAGAGAATCTCTTTAAGAAAAGGAACTTGGTTCATTAGTTCTCCACTTAACCTCTTCCCTATGCCACTTGTCTATGAGAGAAGGTATTTGTGTAACGTTGCTGCTCAAGAGGTTCATTGTACATGAGGAGAGTTCCCATACATGCAAAAATTCTGTCAAAAAGCTTTCCTTCACCCATTTGTAAGGTTGAGTTTGAGAGGATTGAATGAAAAAGGTTGCAATTTGTAAGGAAACAGTGAAGGTTCAGAGAAGGAGAGGTTCGTGCGAAGAAGATGAAACAATTTTGATTGGAGGTGAGAGTATTTGAGGTTGAAGACAAAGGGTTTATATGTGGCGTGTGAGAAGTGAGAAGTTATAAATGTGATGAGACATAAAGTCTAAAGGTGAGTCACGCGGGAGAGAAAAACTCAAAAAGAATAGGAGTTATCCTACCTTTTTCACTCTTTTAGTGTAATATCCTCTAAGTACAACTTCATCCTTAAATCATGATATTCGGACTAAGAGATGTTACTTATAAATTTACAACCTTTTTTAAATATCTATCACAAGATTGGGTAATTTGTAGAATAACTGAGTCATAATTCTATCAAAAAACATATAAAAAGGAAATAAAATATCCATTAAGTATAGATATAAATACAAGGAAAAGTTTATGAGCTCTTATATATGTTTGTCGTTTACATAAATACAAACACATGTACATAACAAAATAAAGTTAAAGAGACTTGAAATATTCGGGTTACGATGTATCTGATTCTTCTAAAACTCGGTACATATCTTGCCTAAGCAATTTGGAGACGACATCGGAAACACAAAACATAGGGTGAGAATCCTAAAATTCTAGGGCATCCCCCAAAGGTATAGTAAAATAAATCCATGTCATCGTCATCGTCCTAGCCACTTTGGTTTATTAAGAAAATGTGAGCATGCAACATATATCTGTAACACCCTAATATTTAATCCAATACGCCTAGGACGTATCAAGACTAATTATTAGTTATTACTTCTCTTTAAATTCATTTATAAAATACTTAGCGGAAAATACGGGTAAATTTTTTTTTTTAAAACAAAGTGCGAGCCTTTGCGCGTAACATAAACAACGTGAAGCGAAAGAATAAATAAAACATACAGAACATAAGCATTAAAGAACACATCCATCATAAACATCATTCCTCATCACATTAGATAATATAGTTTAGTACATCACAATAGTAAATATAACAGAAACATAAGTCTTACCCATACTAGAGGGCAGCTTGCACAATAACATAAAATAAGAGACATGATAACAAATACATGGAACAACCCCAAAAGATACTCCCACGCTGAGCTCCTCCCAACCACCCGGACGCCAAATCCTCGGACGGAGATATGTAGCCTCCGAATTGCCGAAGCTTCTCGATGTGGCCCATCGAAGAGGAGATGTGGGCATGCGGGTCGGCGGAGCGACGTGACCACCTCGGCGAGGGTGTCTCTTGGTTCATACACGCCTCGCAGGCTCGCTGGGAGACTGCATCCTCGCTCCCTGCACCAGGCCAAGGCACCCAAGGGGAGAATCCTTGCAAATCCGTGAGTGTCCTGGATAGGTCTCTCCAGCGGCGTATGAGGGATACGAACTCCGATGATCATGCACAGCTGGGGACGAGGGTCGGACCGCGGTTCCACTGTCACGGGTCGTGTCCTCTCGAAGAGGTCGTCGCCAAAGGGTGAAGTCGGATCGGAGCGATGGCTGGAGACTGAAAGGCAACGGGCGTCCACGTATGCAAAACGCGCACCTCGCAATGACCCTTGAAGTGGTAGGACTGATGCTCGGGGTCATAATGCACCTCTCATGTAGGCGGGTCAATGAAAATCACGACGACGCCATTCGATGTCTGAAGACGTAACGGAAAGGAAAGGAGAGGGGTGAGAATTCTTGTAAAGAATCTCAATAGGGAAATCCTCTATCCTAGTGTCATCGTGTATGTCCCCAAGAACCTTGGGTTTATTATGAAAAGGTTAAGCATGCATAGGTTCATTATGAGGTTTTCACAAAGGTTATTATCCAAGGTCCATGTCTTTTATAATGATTCTTAATGCATGTATGCAACATAATATTTCATGGATGCATGGCGGTACTTTAGGTAAATCAAACAACTATCAATCAACATATAAGTGGCATGTAACTTTTCTCTTGAACATCTTTCCTTTTCTCATTCTTGTGACACCAATCATAATAGTAACCGCACCCTTAAACTAGGCTATGAGCTCACACCTTAACTAGTCGTCACTAGTTCTTACTTATCCTCTTGATAAGCGAATCATAAACATATTCATCATAATCATCATAATCCAACTCCAGAGTATGGGTAGGGGGCCTAGGATCACCCATCATGGGACTTTTTCCTTCTTCGAAACGCATCGACTGGTAAGCTAGCGACTTTGTCCGCTGGAGGCTGATGTTATGCCCTCACGATTTTACCTTCTTTCAGAAGAGGAAGTACGTCTGGTGTGTCACCTTAAACATCATATACTTTCATTCTTCGAAACGCATCGACATAAGCCAGCGACTTTGTCCGCTTCGGATGGCTCAACGTCCATACCCCATGGGTTTACTTTCTTACCGT